>CANNZV010001196.1:219318-321887 GCA_947561585.1 Caprella mutica | reverse complement strand
CCTATATTTGTTTGCCTATTAACCCTATATTTGTTTGCCTATTTGTTTTATCCATTTCTCTTTATTTCTTTCCATTGTTTTACTTTCTTTCTTGTCGAAGATGTTTCTTCACTAATTTATTGAGAGGATCTGCGCATGCGCCACTAAAGAAGAACTGTCCACACTTGAAACAACATAGAGACAACATAGAGACAACATAGAGACAATATAGAGACAACATAGAGACAACATAGAGACAATATAGAGACAATATAGAGACAACATAGAGACAACATAGAGACAATATAGAGACAATATAGAGACAATATAGAGACAATATAGAGACAACATAGAGACAACATAGAGACAATATAGAGACAATATAGAGACAACATAGAGACAATATAGAGACAATATAGAGACAATATAGAGACAATATAGAGACAATATAGAGACAATATAGAGACAACAAAGAGACAACATAGAGACAATATAGAGACAATATAGAGACACTATAGAGACAATATAGAGACAACATAGAGACAATATAGAGACAACATAGATACAACATAGAGACAATATAGAGACAATATAGAGACAATATAGAGACAATATAGAGACAATATAGAGACAATATAGAGACAATATAGAGACAATATAGAGACAATATAGAGACAATATAGAGACAATATAGAGACAATATAGAGACAATATAGAGACAATATAGAGACAACATAGAGACAACATAGAGACAATATAGAGACAACATAGAGACAACATAGAGACAATATAGAGACAATATAGAGACAATATAGAGACAATATAGAGACAACATAGAGACAACATAGAGACAATATAGAGACAATATAGAGACAATATAGAGACAATATAGAGACAATATAGAGACAATATAGAGACAATATAGAGACAATATAGAGACAATATAGAGACAATATAGAGACAATATAGAGACAACATAGAGACAACATAGAGACAATATAGAGACAATATAGAGACAACATAGAGACAACATAGAGACAACATAGAGACAACATAGAGACAACATAGAGACAACATAGAGACAACATAGAGACAACATAGAGACAACATAGAGACAATAAAGAGACAATATAGAGACAATATAGAGACAATATAGAGACAATATAGAGACAACATAGAGACAACATAGAGACAACATAGAGACAACATAGAGACAACATAGAGACAACATAGAGACAATATAGAGACAATATAGAGACAATATAGAGACAATATAGAGACAATATAGAGACAACATAGAGACAACATAGAGACAACATAGAGACAACATAGAGACAATATAGAGACAACATAGAGACAATATAGAGACAACATAGAGACAATATAGAGACAATATAGAGACAATATAGAGACAATATAGAGACTATATAGAGACTATATAGAGACTATATAGAGACAATATAGAGACAATATAGAGACTACATATATAGAGACAATATAGAGACTACATATATAGAGACTACATATATAGAGACTACATATATAGAGACTACATATATAGAGACTACATATATAGAGACTACATATATAGAGACTACATATATAGAGACTACATATATAGAGACTACATATATAGAGACTACATATATAGAGACTACATATATAGAGACTACATATATAGAGACTACATATATAGAGACTACATATATAGAGACTACATATATAGAGACTATATAGAGACTATATAGAGACCATATAGAGACAATATAGAGACAATATAGAGACAATATAGAGACAATATAGAGACAACATCTCAAGCAACACAAGTTAATGGGGCCCATGTGGGCACTAGGTGTACAAATCGTATTGGTACTGTGTTTTTTTTTCAAAATGGGCAAACATGGTGACAGCATGGGCTGCTATGTTGTAACTATCTTGACCCAAGATGTTGCCAATATGTTAATCAAGTTTCAGCCATAAAATGTAGATACGCTATATAGTAATCATGTTGCGCCCATATGACAATTCAATGAGATGGATTCGCCACATTGAGCCAACCTTCTCCCAAGGTAACATTCCGTGAGAATGGAAAACCATATTATCCCCATGTAATTTCTAGGCTACTGTTCAGTCTGCCATCTCTTGCCCATCTAACCATCTAGGGCCCATGTTGGCACAATGTGTCATTGTTGCTTGTGATAGAGATATGATAGTAAAGATATCAACATAATAACAGCATAGTCAAAATTTGAAGATAGAGGCAATACATAGTAAATTGTATAGTACATATAGTGCATAGTATAGTAAAGATTTGCAACTTGAATATCACTATAATTTAGAAACACGTTTTTTGTTTTGTTTTATAAATTAAATACTATATTATATTTTTATCATAAAACTTAATATAATTTTCCCATTCGAATACTATTGTGAATCCCTTCAATTTAATAATTATTGAGCATTGCCACTGGTGGTAGGTGACACTGTTCATGGAGCCACTTTCTTTCCTGACTGCTTCTTCAAATCCCTTGTACTTAATTCTCTTTTGACATCAGCAATATGGCATTTTGCTCCAAAGCAGATGCTTACCCTAGTCATTCTGACAAAAATGTAGGTCTCTTAAGAACTGATATTCGAGCATTCACTACTTACTATGTATTTAAGAAACCAGCGGCTTGATCTGTATGATTCTTTGTCAGTTCATAGCTCTTATCATAATAATGTACCAAGGATATCATACTATAATAAGATACACAACTCTCGACAATTTCTATTTTAAAAGTGTGTTGTGGCGCCATCTTGTTTCAAAAGTGGGAAATTGATTCGAAATATTGTAAAGACAATCGAGGTATATTGTGTGCGTGACGTCATAATAGCAACACTCTTAATTCATATTTAAGACAATTGAAGAAGGAAAATTAAAAAAAAACTATTTATTAATTGGTTTAATTTAATAAATGAATATATATTTAATAAATTATTTAACTTGCTAAGTCCCTAATTTTCTCTTTAAATTTGTCCCTTGCTTACGTCACGTCACAAATCACTCAATTGTCGCAACCTATCAATATTAGTATTACTACTAGGGTAGGTATTGAAGAGTAAAGCTTTGTGAGCTGTTGTCACAAATCGATTGTTGTGACCGTGACGTCAACAAGGCAAACACATAAATAGAAAAATAAGATTAAGTAGTGTGAAAAACATGAATGGATTCATCACTGTTTTTTATAATGGAAATAAATAAATAGTTTTCATAATGTTACGTTCTTCAACGCACAAATACTCAGTAAATTACAAAATACTATGCATTTTCATCCGTAGCATAATGTTCTTGATGGCAACTCAGGAAAGTTTAGAATATGACCATTTACAATTTTTTTAATAAAAAAGTCATGAAAACTTAAATGATTCAAAGCATGTACAAAATTTTATCACTCTTATAAAGTGTTGTCGAGCTCAAAATCCACAGTCAGTTTTTAAGGGTAGAGCCCCTACTTCCTAATTATTTTTTATTTAATGAAATATGTTTTACAATGCTGGCCAAATGAGTTTGCAACTATGATATTTGGAAATCTGGAACAATTTATCGCAGTAAACTGAAATTTTTGTTACCATAAAGGTGATACATGTAATTAAATCAAGCTCCGACTACAAAAATGTTTATCCCAGGTTACCATTCTACTTTAACATTAATCATATCATGCTGCGTTGAAAAAGAGTGTTTGCAACTGTTTAAAGTACACCGAAAATGGCGAAAGGAAAGATGCTAAAACAAAGTGAAAAAATCAGGTTATCAGCCTAGCTAATGACAAAAAAGTACAGTAGAATATAGAAAAATAATTCAGCGTGATTATCGTACGGTAAAGAGATTTATCGTTGAAAGTAAATTATACAGGAAAGCGCATGAAGGTGGACACCAAAGGTGACTACAAGCAGAGATAAAAAAAAAATAGAAGACCTGTATCAAAAATTCTCTCGGAACCAGCAAGGAAATTTTTGATCAAGGTGAACTGATCCACCTTAACCATCAAGGTGGACTTACCCAAAGAAATAGAAACTTTAGCAAGATGGAGAATCAAGTAACACCGACAGTATGCATCCTCTGAGCCAAGTCCATTTTCAGAAATAGCTTTCATGAACAACAAAATATTCGAAAACTGATTTTCGAAATACTAATTTGGACCCACGAAACCAGTCGCACTTAACGTCCCTGACAGTCGGTTCCGAGAATGGCTCCTGAAGGAGGCAAGTCAAAGTCTGCATTTGAATCGGCAGTATGGGCGTGACAGCATCGTCTTCTGGTCTGGAATTATTGGTTACAAATTAATTAGACCTTTTCTTGTTCCTGATAGTTTCAAAATGATCTCTAATAACTATGTTCCATTCTTCAAAGACACTATTCTCTTCTGGTTGAATTCTTTATCTGATGACGTCAAACAGAATATCTTTTTCAGCAGAATTACTCTCCAAGTCAAGCTTTTCATTAGCAGAACAAGGCATCACTAGCAAGAAGCTTATGGATTGGCACCATCAAAAGAAAGGTTTATTAGAATGGACGCCCAATTATGAACTAACAAGAGCTATGACAAACGTTTTTGGAAGTTTATTCTTAAATAACGCTGAAGAAATTGACATTTGTAGATTTATTATAACTTAACAAAATGGGAAACGGATTATGACTCTAATTAAATGATAGAATCTAAAATTTTGATGAATTTACGATTATATAACTACTATAACATGTATTCAAAACATATGCAAAGTAAAGTAAAACCAATTTCGGCATATTTTGTTCGTAAAAATTTGTTTTGCAAACACTTTTAGTCCGTTTCATTGAGTCAATTTTAGTAAGTTTTGATATTTTTGAGTATTTGGAAGCCAATTTATTGGAGTCTTTCTTTCACAGTTGACCAATGATTTACTCGATAGATCATGATTCCATACGGAACTCTGTTTGAAAATAATATGGGGAATTTTTTTATTTTACTGCACTGCAAACCCTTCTGACCCGCATTGTATATTAATCAATTCATTAAAAAAATATCCAAACTTTATTTCTTTGTTTACTTTATAAACTGCATTGTCAGTTTGTTGTTCACTTCTTTAAGCTTGTTATAGTTCACTAATTGACAGTTAAAGTGACTTAGACCTTTTACTTGAATAATTTATGACTCGATAAGTAACAACACGTTACACTGTTTATTTTTAATTCTATTATTTAGGTAGTCATTTTTATTTACTTTTAACGGTAGCTATTGATTTTCAAAGAACACTATTAAAAAAAAATTGTATGAAATTTCTATGTCTTCATTGGGTTAATTTCGTATTACGTAAGTACAGTCGTTAAACTAATAACGTTGTTCATTAAAATATTGGATACAAATTGTAACGACGATATGCAAGAGGATGGTAATGAAATAATTACCCGGCTCTTAAACTATGCTATTTCGTTCTATGTAAAATATTTATTTAAATATACTCCAACCCTAATAAGTTTGACTATCCGAATGAACGGGAAGGTTTGAGTATATGTTGAGAAAAACCAATGTCTTATTTATATACCTACGGTACTGTAATTTTTATAAATTATTAGTATATATACTAAACTAATGTGTACCTAATTTCAAGTTATTACCTATTAGGAGAAATAAATACATAGGCATGTAAGACATCGGCAACTTAGAGAGCAGAGCTGTGATTGGGTGGAGTGTGACCCAATCACAGCTCGCACATGTGTGACCCAACCAAACTGTATTTATACGCTGCTGTACGTCACCAAAGTACAAATAATTCCACACTTTACGTGATTTACGACGATACGTGATTTACGACGATACGTGAATATTTTTTAACTTTTAAATATAAAAATATATTTGGTTTTTACTATTTATGTAGGAAAAAAGTCAAGAAAGGCCAGTAAATTTAAAGGAATGACAAGAAAGATCTAAAGTAAAAAAAAGATGTGCCTAGAAAACACACGTCAAACTCATTAGGGTAAAATAATTACCTTCGCAACATTGTGGAAGATTATATTTTTATCGGAAATATGTTACCCCGTACGAAAAACATAGGTTTTATTTATTTTTATATTTATAGTCTTGTAATTCGCATAACTTAAAAAGTTATAAAAAATTTAGTGGGACGATTGATTTTTTAATTAAAATTTGGGAGTGATCGAATCAAGGGTCAAGGATATTTATAACTAAACAAGAACTAGAAATTATAGTAGTGGCGAAGGTGTGCGCTCTACGAATGCCCATTCTATTTTCAAATGTAACGAAATTTACCTTATTTTAGTTTGGAATAAATCAATAGTTTTATTCTTTCACTTGGAGAATAAGTATTTTCTTCCTGTCTGTAATTAAGGGAGTTTGCTAATTGCCCGGGTGTGTTATTATTATACCGTGGGGAAGTGAAGAGAAATGAGCTGTAGAATACGCCCAGCAAACTAATGTGGTGGTAGAATACTCCCAGCAAACTAATGTGGTGGTAGAATACGCCCAGCAAACTAATGCGGTGGTAGAATACACCCAGCAAACTAATGTGGTGGTAGAATACTCCCAGCAAACTAATGTAGTGGTAGAATACTCCCAGCAAACTAATGTGTTAGTAGAATACTCCCAGCAAACTAATGTGGTAGTAGAATACTCCCAGCAAACTAATGTAGTGGTAGAATACTCCCAGCAAACTAATGTGGTGGTAGAATACTCCCAGCAAACTAATGTAGTGGTAGAATACTCCCAGCAAACTAATGTGGTGGTAGAATACTCCCAGCAAACTAATGTAGTGGTAGAATACTCCCAGCAAACTAATGTTGTGGTAGAATACTCCCAGCAAACTAATGTGGTGGTAGAATACTCCCAGCAAACTAATGTGGTGGTAGAATACTCCCAGCAAACTAATGTGGTGGTAGAATACTCCCAGCAAACGAATGTGGTGGTAGAATACTCCCAGCAAACTAATGTGGTGGTAGAATACTCCTAGCAAACCTATGTGTTGGTAGAATACTCCCAGCAAACTAATGTGGTGGTAGAATACTCTCAGCAAACTAATGTGGTGGTAGAATACTCCCATCAAACTAATGTGGTGGTAGAATACTCCCAGCAAACTAATGTGGTGGTAGAATACTCCCAGCAAACTGTTGTATCAGTAGAATACTCCTAGCAAACTAATGTGTTAGTGCTGGTACAGAATACTTCTCAAATTTTCACCAAGCACTGAAGGTCCAAGCAAATGCAACACTAGCTTAATTAACGTATGAATAATTCAAATCTTTCGCTAGGAATGAAAACTAAAAACTGCTTGTGTTTTTTGACACGTTTTTTATTTTATTTTCCATTGTTTCACTGCGCATAACTTTCGATTGTTTGACCTTATCAAAAATTAGATTTTAAGGAAAATATATTCTGAGTTTGCATAGGGTTAGCTTCGAGTTATCGGACAGTTTCACATCTTCGATCATATAAGAAATAAATGTGTAATTTAAACATTTTGACACATTATTTACAATTAGTTATCATTTTCTTATATTAAGAGAAATGTTCAGCTGTCCAATAACTCGAAACTTACCCTACTGTAAGATAGTCTTTAGTTCAAAATAATACCTACTATTTTTCACCTTCGTTCTTGCTTTTCATCAATAAATACTATGTGATCCATAAGTTTTCGGCATATTATTTTATTGATAATCTCGAAAACTATTTTACATATCTCAGCATTCGATTTTTTGTATATAATTCATCTTTAAAATGGTACCTGTTTCTCCTTACTACCAATGATAGTGTATAAGAAGACTTAAAATATCCCCACTACTTCTGTAGCAGACTGTAGATGGGGATTATTGTCACTGATATTGCTTGTAATAATACAAAGGGTAGATTTTCTCTGATTTTATAGCTTAATGTCAATGTTATTTTATGGCCAATATTGATGAGACGATTGATTTGGCAAAAATATTGCTTGATATCTATTTTAGTGATACTACCCTGGATAAAAAATTATTGTTGGGGCCATAGAAGATTAAGAGGGATCTTGCTTATATTAGAGAGAGTATTGGTGGGCCATAGAAGATTAAGAGGGGATACTCATCTCAGAGAGAAAGTAGTTATGGTGGGGCCATAGAAGATTAATAGAGGATGATGCTAATATCAGAGAAAATATTGGTGGGCCATAGAAGATTAAAAGAGGATATTTATCTTAGAAAGAAAGTTATGGTGGGGCCATAGAAGATTAAGAGGGGATAATGTGTATACCAGAGAAAGTATTGGTGGACCATAGAAGATCAAGAGGGGAATATACATATTAACCTAGGAAGAAAGGTATGGTGACGTTATAGAAGATTTAGTACTTCAAATCTTCTATGGCCCCACCATATCCTTCTTAATGTGCTGCAATATTAGTACTTGATAACTATTTTAACTTACCTATAAATATTTGCTGCTGTTAAGTACTTTTTTATATTCTTTGGTACAATCCATGTGCAGTAAATCTACCATATGAAGAAATCCTCTATAGTGAATGTACGACGCATGTATAGTGAATGTACAAGTAAGGAAGTAGCCTCTATAGTAAATTTTTTTTCGGTAGTGTGCCATGAAATGGACATTAGTACTTTAAAACTAATGTCCATTCATGACAGACTAAATAAATTTTAAACACTATAGAGGCTACCTCCTTACTCAGGACACTATATTCACTATAGAGGATGTCACTATAGAGGCTACTTCTTTACTCAGTACACTATATTCACTATAGAGGATGTCACTATAGAGGCTACTTCCTTACTCAGTACACTATATTCACTATATAGGATGTCACTATAGAGGCTACTTCCTTACTCAGTACACTATATTCACTATAGAGGATGTCACTATAGAGGAGTTGTACTGCAGAACAGTGATGTTTTTCCGTACTACAGAACTGTAACGTAATTAGACTGTTGTTGTTACTGTTTGTGACGTCATTGGAGAAATAAAGATAGTAACTGTGTGAATGATCATTGATGTGATTTAAAAATAGAATTTTAGTTTAAAAAGAAGGGAATTGAATAAATGTACAACACAGTTCTCTTACAGTGTTTGTTCAAACAGTTCTCTAACAGTGTTTGTTCAAACAGTTCTCTAACAGTGTTTGTTCAAACAGTTCTCTAACAGTGTTTGTTCAAACAGTTCTCTAACAGTGTTTGTTCAAACAATTCACTCCATTTCTGCTTTTAAATGTACAAACAATTTCTCTCTGCGATAGTTTAGTTTTGTTTGCCGTAGAGTTTTATTGTGTTTGATTTGTTGATTATTTTATTATGTAGCGCCGTTACAAACACTGGATGTAAACATTGTAATTACGGTACATATTTCCCGTACAGGAAAATATTTGTGGAGTTAGAATTACAGTAGAATTATTTAATATACAGGGTGGCGCAAAAAAAAGGATTTCAAATTTTCAAATTAGTTTATTTTACAAACTATTGATGCTAGAAATTTTCTAAAAACACAATTTTATGCGTATAGTTTTTCTGCATCTTTCATGATAATCTGTAAACTTACGATTGAAATTGAACATCCTGCAGTGAATTGAAAAAATATAAATAAAAAGGGCTTGCGCGAGTACGAAAAAAGCAAAAAGACTTCAGAATAGGTAAAATTTATTTCCATATGGTAGTAGTAAATATTAAAAAATAATATTTTTCATTCAATTGACATTTTGCTTATAGACCTATTCATTAATGGAAATATTTCTTCATCACCAATCACGATGTCTTCTCCAAAACGTGCGTTTCTTTGCAGAAACAATCTTGAAAAATTTAGACTGTGTGGTAAATCAGTTCTAAGAGTTAGTGCCTTACCTGCTTCTTGAAATTGAAAGGATGATACTTCACATCGTGTTTAACAATTCGGTAAAATGTGTCTTTAGTGATGTCTAATTCATTCCTTCTAATTGATATGTTTGGATTCTCAATAAATTGTTCATGAATAAGATTAATGTTTTCATGCGTTCGTTCTGTTCTCCTGCGACTTAATCGATTTTTGATCAAAATGAAGTGGTTTCTTCAGTTTTTAAGTTATCAATATAAGTCAATATGGTTTTATAGTTGGTGAAAATCTTTCCTGGAAGCTATGTTCTAAATGAGGTTGCACCAGCTTAAAGCTTTCAGTGTTTAAATAACTTGTCACAACAAAAACTCTGTTCCTTAGAAAACTGCATTTTGAGGGTATCGAATAGGAGATAGCTACAAATTAACGGCAAACTGATTTTATTGAAGATATCAATTTTATATCAAACATCAATTTTGAAATGATAATTAAGGTTTTAATTGTCTTTTATTTGTTACAGAGAATAATATAATTTAACGTTTTTACATCCATACGAAATAAATTAATCCTATTGTGATTTCTTTCGTATATTTCGTCCTCGCGCAAGCCCTTTTTATTTACATTTTTTTAATTCGCTGCAGGATGTTTAATTTTTGTCGTAACTTTAACAAATTTTCAAGATAGATGCAGAAAAATTAGAGGAATAAAATTATGTATTTAGAAATTTTCTAGCTTTAACAGTTTGGGAAATAAACTAGTTTGAAAATGGGTTTTCTTTTTTTTGCGCCACCCTGTATAATAAGGGTATTCAAATTAATATTAAAAATATTGAAATTAATAATAGTAATATTCAAATTAATTTTATTAATTTTCAAATTAATTTTAATAATATTCAAATTCAAATTAATATTAATAATATTTAAATTAATATCAATAAAATTCAAAATAATATTATTAATATTTAAATATATAATAATCTTATTCAAATAAATAATAATCATATTTAAATAAGTATTAGATTATGACCATACTTGATATGTTATGATACCTCTATTTGGTATTACACCTCTATTTGGTATTACACCTCTATTTGGTATTACACCTCTATTTGTTATTACACCTCTATTTGGTATTACACCTCTATTTGTTATTATATCTTTATATATCTTATTTACTATATTTTTTATCGAAGATAATTATTAACATAATCTTATTTCAGGTTGTATATTTAAGATATTTTATAAGTACATATACTTTGTATATTAAATATCAGTAAAACGTGTAGTTCGATCATTTGGATAAGTCTTTTCGTCGGAACATGATGTGTCCGTATGCATAGACTATGGGACTGAAAAAATGAGAACCGGAAACCGAAAAATCCGGAATGTGTAGACCACCATCAAGATATACGGAAATGGAAAAAAATAATATTTTCTAAAATAATTCAAATGAAAAACCATAAAAAAAGTCAGCAAGAAATCAACTAAAAAAAATGATTGAATTACAGAAACATTAATTTGTGATACAAAATAGAAAAAATAGATCTTTCAACTAAAGTAATTCTGAGTAATTCAGCCACTGTTGAATTGTGACACCGTGCAGAAAAGATAAAGTGAAAAAAGTTGTCAGTTGTGCTGGCATAGGAACACATTCTCACTTTAATCCCCCACCAAATATCAAATCCGAAAGCCTAGAGGAGAGTCAAGAAATCTTCTCGTATCCTCACACTGTCATTGTGGCTTTGTCTTTAGAAGCCAAGTGGAAAAGGATTATCAACGTCCTTCCAGGCCCCTATATATTTTCTTTATGTACAACTTTCCCACTGAAATGCTTCTTCTGTGAAGAAAGCAGACAAGCTCTGCCAAGAATCATGAACGTCACGGCTAGTCGAAAAGTAAATTCTCACAATTTGCTATACTCGAAGAATGTCATAAGGTTCATCTAGCTTTTAAGTTCATTGCCGGTAGGAGAGTTTATGTAACACAGACATGAGCACCTCGATCCTCATTGCGTGAAACTCTTCAATTGAACCTCAACGTAAAATGTTCTTCAAGCAAACCTGGTCATGAATTTTGCAGCCGGAAGGAATTTCATCAGAAATAAAAAAGCAAGACGTCGTCGACGCAACAACACGTCTTCACCCGTGAACCATCGGGTGATAGAAGTCGCTGCCATCAGCCCAAGCGTAGATTACGACTCCGATGAATATCATTCCGCTAACGAGACCACCACCTTCAACGCTGCTGGATCTACTTGGAGCAAACGAGATATATGGAATCATAAGAAGGTGCAGTTGGGTCTTTCAGCCTACGAAGAAAGCCCTGATGGTGAGTCACTTCCCAGAGTGAAAGGGTATGGTGGGGATATCGAAAATTAAGTGGGATTATCACTTAATCTTCTGTGGCCCCTCCATAACTTTCTCTGTGTGTTAGAACACCATTGAAGAGAAAGGGGAAGTATTAATTTGTATTAATTTTATAAGATGGTCAAATAACCGAACTGTCATAATCAATGGCCTAATTATCTGTATTTTTTTGGCACACATATTAATACTTGCTCTTGCTCTTCAATTGCAAACGATTACCCAGTCATAAAATTATAGTTGGCATAGGTTATTAGATACTGATAGTAAACTGTACGAAATGAATGCATATATATATAGATCTATACACTATTACCATCGCTTACTATATCTTTAAGATTCTTAACCTACTGGGCAAGCTAATTATCAATCGATTGCTCTGAGTAATCATCAATGATTCCACTGCATGATGTCCTTGCGATAACAGACATAATTGTTATCCGATGCTAAGGGTTCACTCGTGTAAACACTTCACATGTTCTGCTTTCACACAATTAGCATACATTTACTATTAGCAAATGAACAAAGAATGTATATATAATTCATTAACAATCTTGCACTACCACCCTAGAAGTAGAATATATTTTTACAGCTCTAAACTTCAACCTATTTACAACTGACTAAAGGTAAGAAAAATATAATTCCTATTTGTATTCTGTATTATATTTAACATATCAATTAGAGATTGGATGAACTTCGTAATAATTCATTATTAGATTTTTACATCAGTCCCTGCTGCATCCACCGCCACCGTTTTCTGTGAGTTGTTTCATAGAAAACGAAAGATAGAAAGGAGGACCAATCGATTACTGGTCCAGAGGCTGAATTTTTGATGAAGTCGATTCACACGGGATATCAAACATCGTGAACATCACAATGAAGTCCTTTCGATTATTGATGATGTTGTTTATTTATGTCTCGGTTACCATTTGATGAAGTAACGTTCCTTTATGCTTGACATGGACACGCTGCACGCAAGCCTGTAATTAATAGTATAATATTCAATGGACAAACTCTATTTAATGGTATAAGCAATCATTATTGCTGAATCAATTAGTGATGGAGCTATCAATTTGTGCTGCCATAATGACGGACCTAGAAAAACGTATCAATTGATGACGTCAATGTGATATGTAAGAAAATTACTACATAATAATTCAAGAGGATAAATGCCCTTTGTTAAATGGTTGTATATGTATATCATATAGTTGGCTTTACTGCTGTGTATCATAAATATATATCGGAATCAGCTTCTCAGTATTACTTTTGTGTATCATATATGCACTGGTATCTGTGTGTATCATACAAACTGTGGCAATGAATTTATTGCAGATTAATAATTGGTTGATAATTATAATATTACTAGTGTCAAAATATCAAAATAATTATAGAACCAGTCAAAAATGACGTTTTTTTTTATCAAATGATATATTTTCTGTTATTCGATTTAAACTGCTGATTTTTCTGTAGCTGTTCACTTCTACCTGTTTTTCGGATTTTCATAGATTCTGTTTTCCTGTTTTCTGTTTTCCGGATATTTGTTTTCTATAGATTTTCCTAGTTTTCTGTTCTTCCAGATTTTCGTTCTTTCTGGATTATCATTTCCGAATTTTCGGCTTTCCATATTTTTTCCTGATTTCCTTTTTCGATTTTCCAGATTTTCAGTTTTCAACTTTTCAGTTCGATTTTTATTCATTTTCTTTTTTCCCTGATTTGGTTTTCTTGAGATTTTTTTTGGATTTTTTTTTTCTCCGGATCTCCAATTTTTGGAATTCTTAGCATTTCTATAATTTTCGATTTTTCTTCTGTATTTTTTTGATTTTTGGTCACTTAAAGCGACCTGAATAATAGTTAAAACCAGAGACAAACAAATGAGAATTCTTGCATTTAATGGGAAAATGTTGTCTTTTTAAAATGAATATTAATAAGTATATAGGGAACTCTTTATGGAGGTAATTAATTAATAGTACAGGGCTGAAACTTAGTCTTGGTCAAACGATTGACTACCACCGAAAAGGAAAGAATTGTAGCAGGTCCTGCAGAAGGACCTTCCCCTCATTTTATGCGAAAAGTACGCAGGCAGGTCAAAAGGCAGCCAAAATGACATTAGTGGCTACATTTTAGCCAAATATGGCATTGGTAATATGTTCATAAAAACTCGATTCAGTGAAATGAATTAACCAGAATGGGTTTAAGTCATGAGTCTCACACTTGATGCACAGAGATGCGATGAAGCAAGTTGCAGTCCCTAATGCATGAAATAGAGCTCAGTCATGCAAGAAAAACATCTTATGTCAACGAGATAATTGCAAGTCATTTAACTAAGGGGTCAAGTGATCATCTAAATATGCAATGTACAGTACGAGTAAAAGAAAAGCGTGTACGAAATTAAAATAGTCATAACTTTAACACGATCCATCGTATCTTCGTCTGGTTTTCTTTGGCTAATGCAGAATTTCACCATATTTAATTACATTTTTCGTTTACTTATATATTCTTAATAGTTTTTTTACGGTGGTCATTCATAAAATCTCTCTTGCACGGGATAATTAATGGTTAAAGTATATCAAAATTAGCTTGTTTACACAGTATTTACTTAGTTAAAATAGAGAAGCAATTGCATATTATGAAGATCTAAATTAGAACCTTGCTTACCAACAATAACCCCATTTTATACAACACTTTTTTGTCCCCATCTTCACACTGCGTTCACAAATCTTTTGATCGGGTCATTATTAGCTTTCAAGAAATTCACATCATGCGTTATTCGTTCTTTTAATTCATACAGATTATTAGGTGGGGAGGACCCCAAGCAAGCAGTTAAATCTGAGTTTCTTGGAAGCAATTCAATGGCAAGACCCTTGGCAATTATTTGATGTTCAAAAACTTCTGACAGTCGTTCTTACAAGTGTTCTGTGTACTGAAGTTTCATCCTGCATCCATCATCTCGATTCAGAGTTTCTCCATAAATATATCGTAGTTCCAGAATTATCCACTTATTAAACCTGAGAGTTTTAAAGATATGGTAATTTTCGAAAATTAAACCTACTTTTTTGATAAGCAAGGTTTGAAATAGGTTCGCGCAAGAGCAATTTCACCATCTTTTACTTATGACCTCCCTTTAGAAAAACTAATAGGAATCTGAAAGAAAAAAGGAAAACCTGGTTAAAGGTTGTGAAATTCTGCATTAGCCAAAGAAAACCTCATGGATATACTATGATTCTTATTAAAGTTATGACAATTTAAATATCGTACTCGCTTTTTTTGACTCATACAGTATAGGCTTGACTTGTTAGTAATTCACACTCTGGTACTCGAAAAGAACAAATTTAATGTGTCACCTACATGTATGATGCGTGCCCTAAGCATGACGCCACCGCCTCCTTGCCGGCAGCGAACTCGTTCTGGGGTAGCAGCTCTACTACGATTCCAATATTTAGCCCATCCATCCGGATTATCGAGGGTAGTTAAAGCCTCATCTGTGAAGAAAACCTAGTGAAAGGCTGTGTATATGTACCTCTGTGCCCATGCAATGTACTTTTCAATATGGGTTTTGTTCAGATGAGGTCTCGAAATTAGCTCCTGACATATTCATTTAAGACATTGTATCGGATCTATCTGCATATAAGACAAATATACGAGCTTTGCCAAAAATGGAGTCACTAGTATCATTTGGCTGCCTTATGACCTACGTTCGTATTTTTCGCGTATCACGAGGAGAAATGCTTCTTTTCTTGGTGTTGGGATTCTCAACAAAATAAAATTAAGTTCTCTTATCCCTCCACAGCTCTTCGACTAAATCTAAGAGAGTTCTTCCTTATGCATAACCTGCTACAATTCATCATTTTCGGCAGTAGTCAATCGTTCATATTTACCATTGTCAAGGAGCAGCAATAAAGCGATTGACAATTGAAATATCTTCAAAATACATACACGTTCATAACTTTCTAGATTTCGCATATATTTTAGAAAATACTCTAGTAAAATACTCAATTACAAGCAATCTTCCAGTGACCCAAGTTTCACCCCTGTACGATCAGAAATATTTCAATTATCATCAAAATAGTGATCTGCACTAAAGGGACTGACACCACTGAATTATTCATAACTCTTATGCTACTTATTTTAACGTTAGTTTTGTTTCTTATTTAGAAGGAAATTTTATGGAATTTGAAAACAATTATTACTACTGTTATATTCATCACCGCTGTCGTTCATCACCGCTGTAGTTCATCCCCGTTGTAGCTCATCACCGTTTAGATCATCACCGCTGTCGTTAATCACTGCAGTCATTCATCACTGCTGTCATATTCATCACTGCTGTCATATTCATCACTGTTGTCATATTCATCACCACTCTCATTCATCACTGTTGTCATATTCATCACTACTCTCATTCATCACTGTTGTCATATTCATCACTACTCTCATTCATCACTGCTGTCATATTCATCACTACTCTCATATTCATCACTGTTGTCATATTCATCACTACTCTCATTCATCACTGTTGTCATATTCATCACTACTCTCATTCATCACTGTTGTCATATTCATCACTACTCTCATATTCATCACTGTTGTCATATTCATCACTACTCTCATTCATCACTGTTGTCAGTCACTTCCTAATTATTATTAATGTTAATTATTCTGTGTCCATGATATTTACTCATTGTGTACTTTTATGTTACTTTAAGTACTGTACTTGGTGTAATTTTATTACTTTAAGTACTGTTCTTGGTGTTTATTTATATTACTTTAAGTACTGTACTTGGTGTAATTTTATCATTTTAAGTACTATACTTGATGTATATTTATGTTACTCTAAGTACCGTAATTGGTATAATTTTATCATTTTAAGTGCTGTACTTGGTATAATTTTATTATTTTAAGTACTGTACTTGGTATAATTTTATTACTTTAAGTACTGTACTTGGTATAATTTTATTACTTTAAGTACTGTACTTGGTATATGATTATGATACTTTAATCATGGAGATTATTTCAGTTTTTCAGAACTCTCTTTTCATTGGTTTACCGATTGTTCTGAACTTGGCAAAGTATGAGTAACTTTCAAAAAATAAACACATTTTGCTCGTGTAGCATTTTCGATTTTCGAACAAATACCAAGATGGTTTCAGAATCATTGTAATATTTCTAATAAACTAACGAACCTAGATTTTAAATTTTCCTTCCTTTTTTCTTTTGATGAGCCGATTTTTGATGACTAACTAATATTAAAAAAAAAACTAAATTTAAGGATATGAACTGAGATAAAAAAACAAGATATCATAAAAATTGGGAATTTTCTCCGTCACTGAGTTAGAAGTCTTCCGTGAATTTCAAAACTGCCTTTTTTTTCTTGTAATGCGAAAACGGAATAAGTTCTATTTAACCCCCAAAAAAGTTGGGACATAAAAGTACACTTGCTGTAACATTCATTTTCCAACCAAAAAAAAGTCATGATTATTTAGACTCCCACCAGCCCCATTTTGACCCCACCTTGTATTTGGGGGGAGAAGGGGGATTCTAGTGCTCGTATCTTCATAAAATTTGGGACAAGAAAACCCACAACTAAAAGACCCTTTTTCCTTTTTCAGCAAAAAAAGAAGATAATTTTCACCAAATTTGAGTAGGCGACCCCCTCAAGTTCAGTGCTTGGTGTGCTTTTATTGTACTTTAATTATGGTTCATAGATTACTATTCGGGATAATCCACTCCATCGCTCCGGTCACGCTCCAGTCACGGTCCGGTCCAAAATTCATAATCCAAAGCATTCACACTGGAAGTGCTGGTCAGGTCACGCTCCGGTCACGATCCAATCAGAAGATATTTTGACTGGAGCGTGATCGGAGCGTTGCCGGTGTGAACTACCACAGCGCTCCAGTCAGGGTACAGTTTTTTCATTTGTGTGTTTTTCTTGAATATTAACATATTTCTTACCTTAGAGGCTTTGATATTCAGCCAGTCTTTCTCTAGGAGTGATGTTTTTTCAGTGTTGCATGTTCCTTTTCTAAAATATATTTCAATTTTAGAAAGATTTTTTCAAAAGTTCCAATAGTCATTCGAAAATAACTGAAAATATTAGTTTTATCATCTATTAGATGAGGATACAACGAGTGAATATCCTTCACACTTCCTATTTTTTAGCATAGGATGGACTCAAAATCTTTTCTTTTTGGTTTTCTTTCATCTTGTTCATCATCAATTAAGTGCAATGATAATCATTAGAAAATCAGATGATGTGGAAGGGACGGTAGTGAGTGTGGACCGTGACCGGACCGAACATGTGAATGCACCAGGACGAGACCGGACTGTGACTGGAGCGAGAGTGGAGCGTGAATCAGCCCTTACGGTACTTGAAGTACACTACATGGTGGAACTATATAATTCTTTAAGTACGGTACTTGGAATACTTTTATGGTACTTTCAGTATGGTACTTAGATAACATTCGCAAACATTTTTATGTCTCACTTTGAACAAAAGTGGCTTGGCGAATGTCCATCTAATTTTAAACCTATTTTTTATCGAAGGTACGTTGACGACACTTTTTTATTATTCAGAGAGCGAGGTCATGTACAGTTGTTTTTAGATTAGATAACTTCTTGGTACTTTAAGTACAGTACATGATGGAACTTCATCGCTGCGGTCCACAAGGAGCAGAGCCTGAGAAAAACCTGAAAGTTTTGTTTAGATTTTGTAAAAATTGTTACTATTTCTCATCGGTTATTTACTACGATTTCTAGAAAGCAGAATTTCTAAAAGTTACTTTAATTGATCAAGTATTAGAATTTTGTATATACTTTGTTTTTCACTTGCTGGCGAGTACTAAAATTAGTACTTCAATCAATTTAAGAACTGATTCGATTGAAACTAATTCATAGCATTAGCTTCGTACGATATCTACAGAGGGTAGGAAACTGATTTACGAAATTTTCTTTGACACAGTGAATTTTTTTTTGTTCCTGTAGCAGCATTGCCATGCTATCGTTTCAAACGCTCCACGAGCGTCGCGTATCTTGGAAACATAATATGAAAATGATTTAACAATAATTTCCTGAGAGTCAAAAACGCTGTAAAGCGGTATCTAATGTACCTTAATATCACTTCAGCTACTCTAATTTGTATATAGGGAAATAACTTCAAACACTGTACAAGGTGTATTTTCTTGTCATTTTTTGCTCGAAATGCAACCAGAAATATATATTTTAAATCATAAATCTATACCTATGGATTGTATATTTTCTTAATAAAAAAACCTTATTATACCAAATTAATATTAAATTGTTAATAATTTACTATTAACATGTATAACACTTATATCATGCTTCAGTCAGTTATTATGAATATTTTGTTTGTAGTCTACGGTAAATGCTTCTAATATTTAATTTATTATCCTAAACAATATTTCAATACCACCATCTAGAATTTCTACTTTGAACAATGCCTTCAAATCAATTATTTGGTTCAGTTAACTAAAATTTTCATAATTATTTATTTTGTGTCACTTATTCATTTGTGCCATTAGTTCATTTGTATCATTTATTCATTCGTGTAAATTATTCATTTGTATCACTTGTATCATTTATTCATTTGCATCTCTTATTCCTTGGGGTTATTTATTCATTTGTATCATTTAATAATTCGTTTATTTGCATCATCTGTTCTTTTGTTTCAATTTTGAACACAAATTCTATTTCTTCTCCCTCATATTTTTAATCGTCAAAATACGCTGTAGTTTTCTATTAATATATATCAAAGAAAACTTTCCTCTAAAGCTAAGGGAAACTGAGTTAAAGATAATATTCATTGTATTCAATGAGTCATATAATTAATTTGAAAAACATATTTTATTTTATGTGCACAATAATTATACTTACGTAAATGCTGATATTTTTTTCTTTAATTATTTCAAAAAGCTACTTATTAATAAATATTTATCAATTAAAAACTAGTTAACTACATAAATAATACTCTTAATTCCTTATAACTCTTAAGATATGATTAAATAAAAGATATTATATTGTTGATTTTATAAAAAAAAAATTATAATTATTCCTCTGGAGTAGCCCTAAGCAACAAAAAAGTTAAATAACACATACCAGCGTTATAACGTTACTTTACTCTAGCGTTATAACGTTACTTTACTATAGCGTTATAAAGTTACTTTACTATAGCGTTATAACGTTACTTTACTATAGCGTTATAACGTTACTTTACTATAGCGTTATAAAGTTACTTTACTATAGCGTTATAACGTTACTTTACTATAGCGTTATAACGTTACTTTACTATAGCGTTATAACGTTACTTTACTATAGCGTTATAACGTTACTTTACTATA
Source organism: Caprella mutica (assembly GCA_947561585.1). Taxonomy (NCBI): domain Eukaryota; kingdom Metazoa; phylum Arthropoda; class Malacostraca; order Amphipoda; family Caprellidae; genus Caprella; species Caprella mutica. Next base: position 301,389 of record CANNZV010001196.1, on the reverse strand, counting down.
GCGTTATAACGTTACTTTACTATAGCGTTATAACATTACTTTACTATAGCGTTATAACGTTACCTTACTCTAGCGTTATAACGTTACTTTACTATAGCGTTAAAACGTTACTTTACTATAGCGTTATAACGTTATTTTACTATAGCGTTATAACGTTACTTTACTATAGCGTTATAACGTTACTTTACTATAGCGTTATAACGTTACTTTACTATAGCGTTATAACGTTACTTTACTATAGCGTTATAACGTTACTTTACTATAGCGTCATAACGTTACTTTACTCTACTGTCATAACGTTACTTTACTCTAGCGTTATAACGTTACTTTACTATAGCGTTATAACGTTACTTTACTATAGCGTTATAACGTTACTTTACTATAGCGTTATAACGTTACTTTACTATAGCGTCATAACGTTACTTTACTATAGCGTCATAACGTTACTTTACTCTACCGTCATAACGTTACTTTACTCTAGCGTTATAACCTTACTTTACTATAGCGTTATAACGTTACTTTACTATAGCGTCATAACGTTACTTTAATCTAGCGTTATAACGTTACTTTACTATAGCGTTATAACGTTACTTTACTCTAGCGTTATAACGTTACTTTACTATAGCGTTATAACGTTACTTTACTATAGCGTTATAACGTTACTTTACTATAGCGTTATAACGTTACTTTACTATAGCGTTATAACGTTACTTTACTATAGCGTTATAACGTTACTTTACTATAGCGTCATAACGTTACTTTACTATAGCGTTATAACGTTACTTTACTATAGCGTTATAACGTTACTTTACTATAGCGTTATAACGTTTCTTTACTATAGCGTTATAACGTTACTATAGCGTTATAACGTTACTATAGCGTTATAACGTTACTTTACTCTAGCGTTATAACGTTACTTTACTATAGCGTTATAACGTTATTTTACCTTAGCGTCATAACGTTACTTTACTATAGCGTCATGACGTTACTTTACTATAGCGTGATAACGTTACTTTACTATAGCGTTATAGCGTTACTTTACTATAGCGTTATAGCGTTACTTTACTATAGCGTTATAACGTTACTTTACTATAGCGTTATAAAGTTACTTTACTATAGCGTTATAGCGTTACTTTACTATAGCGTTATAACGTTACTTTACTATAGCGTTATAACGTTACTTTACTATAGCGTTATAACGTTACCTTACTATAGCGTGATAACGTTACTTTACTATAGCGTTATGGCGTTACTTTACTATAGCGTTATAACGTTACTTTACTATAGCGTTATAACGTTACTTTACTATAGCGTTATTATGTTACTTTACTATAGCGTTATAACGTTACTTTACTATAGCGTTATTATGTTTCCTTACTATAGCGTTATAACGTTACTTTACTATAGCGTTATCTGTTACCATATCGTTACTTTACTTTAGCGTTATACCGTTACATGTTACTATATCGTTACTTTACTTTAGCGTTATACCGTTACATGTTACTATATCGTTATTTTACTTTAGCGTTATACCGTTATATGTTACTTTATCGTTACTTTACTTTAGCGTTATACCGTTATATGTTACTATATCGTTGCTTTACTTTAGCGTTATACCGTTATATGTTACTATATCGTTACTTTACTTTATCGTTATACCGTTACATGTTACTATATCGTTACTTTACTTTAGCGTTATACCGTTATATGTTACTATATCGTTACTTTACTTTAGCGTTATACCGTTATATGTTACTTTATCGTTACTTTACTTTAGCGTTATACCGTTACATGTTACTATATCGTTACTTTACTTTAGCGTTATACCGTTATATGTTACTATATCGTTACTTTACTTAGCGTTTTACCGTTATATGTTACTATATCGTTGCTTTACTTTAGCGTTATACCGTTACATGTTACTATATCGTTACTTTACTTTAGCGTTATACCGTTACTTTACTTTATCGTTACTTTACTTTAGCGTTATACCGTTACATGTTACTTTATCGTTACTTTACTTTAGCGTTTTACCGTTATATGTTACTATATCGTTACTTTACTTTAGCGTTATACCGTTACATGTTACTAATTATCGTTACTTTACTTTAGCGTTATACCGTTATATGTTACTTTATCGTTACTTTACTTTAACGTTATACCGTTACATGTTACTATATCGTTACTTTACTTTGGCGTTATACCGTTACATGTTACTTTATCGTTACTTTACTTTAGCGTTATACCGTTACATGTTACTTTATCGTTACTTTACTTTAGCGTTTTACCGTTATATGTTACCATATCGTTGCTTTACTTTAGCGTTATACCGTTACATGTTACTATATCGTTACATTACTTTAGCGTTATACCGTTATATGTTACTTTATCGTTACTTTACTTTAGCGTTATACCGTTACATGTTACTTTATCGTTACTTTAATTTAGCGTTACACCGTTATATGTTACTATATCGTTACTTTACTTAGCGTTTTACCGTTATATGTTACTATATCGTTACTTTACTTAGCGTTTTACCGTTATATGTTACTATATCGTTATTTTACTTTAGCGTTATACCGTTACATGTTACTATATCGTTACTTTACTTTAGCGTTTTCCGTTATATGTTACTATATCGTTACTTTACTCTAGCGTTTTACCGTTATATGTTACTATATCGTTACTTTACTTAGCGTTTTACCGTTATATGTTACTATATCGTTACTTTACTTAGCGTTTTACCGTTATATGTTACTATATCGTTACTTTACTTAGCGTTATACCGTTACATGTTACTATATCGTTACTTTACTTTAGCGTTATACCGTTACATGTTACTATATCGTTACTTTACTTTAGCGTTATACCGTTATTTGTTACTTTATCGTTACTTTACTTTAGCGTTATACCGTTTTATGTTACTATATCGCTACTTTACTTAGCGTTTTACCGTTATATGTTACTATATCGTTACTTTACTATAGCGTTATAACGTTACTTTACTATAGCGTTATAACGTTACTTTACTATAGCGTTATAACGTTACCTTACTATAGCGTGATAACGTTACTTTACTATAGCGTTATGGCGTTACTTTACTATAGCGTTATAACTTTACTTTACTATAGCGTTATAACGTTACTTTACTATAGCGTTATTATGTTACTTTACTATAGCGTTATAACGTTACTTTACTATAGCGTTATAACGTTACTTTACTATAGCGTTATAACGTTACCTTACTATAGCGTGATAACGTTACTTTACTATAGCGTTATGGCGTTACTTTACTATAGCGTTATTATGTTACTTTACTATAGCGTTATAACGTTACTTTACTATAGCGTTATTATGTTTCCTTACTATAGCGTTATAACGTTACTTTACTATAGCGTTATCTGTTACCATATCGTTACTTTACTTTAGCGTTATACCGTTACATGTTACTATATCGTTACTTTACTTTAGCGTTATACCGTTACATGTTACTATATCGTTACTTTACTTTAGCGTTATACCGTTATATGTTACTTTATCGTTACTTTACTTTAGCGTTATACCGTTATATGTTACTATATCGTTACTTTACTTTATCGTTATACCGTTACATGTTACTATATCGTTACTTTACTTTAGCGTTATACCGTTATATGTTACTATATCGTTACTTTACTTTAGCGTTATACCGTTGTATGTTACTTTATCGTTACTTTACTTTAGCGTTATACCGTTACATGTTACTATATCGTTACTTTACTTTAGCGTTATACCGTTGCATGTTACTTTATCGTTACTGTACTTTAGCGTTATACCGTTACATGTTACTTTATCGTTACTTTACTTTAGCGTTTTACCGTTATATGTTACTATATCGTTACTTTACTTTAGCGTTATACCGTTACATGTTACTTTATCGTTACTTTACTTTAGCGTTATACCGTTATATGTTACTTTATCGTTACTTTACTTTAGCGTTATACCGTTACATGTTACTATATCGTTACTTTACTTTAGCGTTATACCGTTACATGTTACTTTATCGTTACTTTACTTTAGCGTTATACCGTTATATGTTACTTTATCGTTACTTTACTTTAGCGTTATACCGTTACATGTTACTTTATCGTTACTTTACTTTAGCGTTTCACCGTTATATGTTACTATATCGTTGCTTTACTTTAGCGTTATACCGTTACATGTTACTATATCGTTACTTTACTTTAGCGTTATACCGTTATATGTTACTTTATCGTTACTTTACTTTAGCGTTATACCGTTACATGTTACTTTATCGTTACTTTACTTTAGCGTTATACCGTTATATGTTACTATATCGTTACTTTACTTAGCGTTATACCGTTACATGTTACTATATCGTTACTTTACTTTAGCGTTATACCGTTGCATGTTACTTTATCGTTACTGTACTTTAGCGTTATACCGTTACATGTTACTTTATCGTTACTTTACTTTAGCGTTTTACCGTTATATGTTACTATATCGTTACTTTACTTTAGCGTTATACCGTTACATGTTACTTTATCGTTACTTTACTTTAGCGTTATACCGTTATATGTTACTTTATCGTTACTTTACTTTAGCGTTATACCGTTACATGTTACTATATCGTTACTTTACTTTAGCGTTATACCGTTACATGTTACTTTATCGTTACTTTACTTTAGCGTTATACCGTTATATGTTACTTTATCGTTACTTTACTTTAGCGTTATACCGTTACATGTTACTTTATCGTTACTTTACTTTAGCGTTTCACCGTTATATGTTACTATATCGTTGCTTTACTTTAGCGTTATACCGTTACATGTTACTATATCGTTACTTTACTTTAGCGTTATACCGTTATATGTTACTTTATCGTTACTTTACTTTAGCGTTATACCGTTACATGTTACTTTATCGTTACTTTACTTTAGCATTATACCGTTATATGTTACTATATCGTTACTTTACTTAGCGTTTTATCGTTATATGTTACTATATCGTTACTTTACTTAGCGTTTTACTGTTATATGTTACTATATCGTTACTTTACTTAGCGTTTTACCGTTATATGTTACTATATCGTTACTTTACTTAGCGTTTTACCGTTATATGTTACTATATCGTTACTTTACTTAGCGTTATACCGTTACATGTTACTATATCGTTACTTTACTTTAGCGTTATACCGTTACATGTTACTATATCGTTACTTTACTTTAGCGTTATACCGTTATATGTTACTTTATCGTTACTTTACTTTAGCGTTATACCGTTATATGTTACTATATCGTTACTTTACTTAGCGTTTTACCGTTATATGTTACTATATCGTTACTTTACTTAGCGTTTTACCGTTATTTGTTACTATATCGTTACTTTACTTAGCGTTTTACCGTTATATGTTACTATATCGTTACTTTACTTAGCGTTATACCGTTATATGTTACTATATCGTTACTTTACTTTAGCGTTTTACCGTTATTTGTTACTATATCGTTACTTTACTTAGCGTTTTACCGTTATATGTTACTATATCGTTACTTTACTTAGCGTTTTACCGTTATATGTTACTATATCGTTACTTTACTTAGCGTTATACCGTTACATGTTACTATATCGTTACCTTACTTTAGCGTTATACCGTTACATGTTACTATATCGTTACTTTACTTTAGCGTTATACCGTTATATGTTACTTTATCGTTACTTTACTTTAGCGTTATACCGTTATATGTTACTATATCGTTACTTTACTTAGCGTTATACCGTTATATGTTACTATATCGTTACTTTATTTAGCGTTATACCGTTATAAGTTACTATATCGTTACATTACTTAGCGTTATACCGTTATATGTTACTATATCGTTACTTTACTTAGCGTTATACCGTTATATGTTACTATATCGTTACTTTACTTAGCGTTATACCGTTATATGTTACTATATCGTTACTTTACTTAGCGTTATACCGTCATACGTTACCCCGTAGCATGGCTACCTATGGGCCTCTGATTTATTATTAATAGTCAATCGATTAGTGACAGTTAAGGTAGGTTCTCACAGTTCACTCACTTTGCAACTGTGACTAGAGGTAAACAACTGAACAGATGATGGTACAGCGAGAAAGAGTGGTGATAGGTTGGTAATGGTATTAGCTATAGGTAATAGGTTGGTAATGGTATTAGCTAGAGGTAATAGGTTGGTAATGGTAGTAGCTATAGGTAATTTTTAGTAGGTTATGATATTAGGTATAGGTTATTTTAGTAGGAAACTGTATTAACTAGTTAATTTTTATATGTGATGATATTACCTATAGGTAATTTTACTAGGTAAAGGTATTAACTAATACAATATATAATAGTAATAAGAGATATTTCATGAATATCAGTAATTGTTTTCAGTTCAGTTATGTCCACTTTTTAGAGTTCTGTGTCAAACTTTCATATTTCAATGAATTGGAAATAATTCATCCCTCCAATTACTTCAATTGATTAATTGTTTATTAGGCTTCTAGCTTCAATTGGTATAATTATTGTTAATCAGTTACACAGGCAATGAAAGTGATTAAAAAACAAGTTACTTTTATTGGCAGAAATTAGAAAGAAACAGTTCAGAACAAATAGGCCATTAGGAAATGGATGGCAATAGTGTACTGTATTAGGCATATTGAAGCTAAGACTGATGTACTTGATAGAGAGAACTGTATCCAAGATGTAGCAGAGAGTTAAAAGTAATCTAAAAGTACAATCATCACATTTAATTGTTAGGTCTATATTGATTAGCTTGTGATCTACCTAATATATTTAAATCTTCATAAAAATAAATTAAATTAGCTTATGAGCTACCTAAAAAAAGGCCTAAAATGTGGATCGTATTAAATCAATAGTTTTTTCAGCTGCATTTCTCATTTGTAACTAAATAAAATGATAATAAGACCCAATAATACATATTATAGAAATATGAAAAAAAATATTTAAACCTAATAATTCACACTGATAATAGTATTGAAAAAAAAAAACATATTAAACCTAATAATCAATAAATTTTTAAACCTGACAATCTGCAATCCCATCAACAATGTTAGAAAATATTTCTTAGGTAAATCTCTCACTAAATCAGTACCTACTTACGCATGATAATAGACAACAGATATATTTACCTATAGATGGTATTAAAGTGTCTTTCTTTCATTATCAACATTAAACAACATTCAGCAATAATGTTCATAAAAACACGTAGATAAAACATTTATATTACTGTTACAGTTCATAACACATGGACTCTAAATTCCGGAATTCCTTTTAAAATATTCGTACCGTTCCTACTGATGACGTCATGGCTATCATGTGACAAAGAGAATTCTTTTTTATTGTCTTGACATGACTTGCAGTTTTTAAATCATTGCTTTTTTATATTAAAATGATATTGGCACTCCGTGATAAATAATAAAATTGAATTTATTTTATTACAATATATTATATAATTTTATTATTAATTATTATTATTTACTTGAAACATTGTTAGATAAAAGAAGAAGTATTATTATTTTTTATTAACTGAAATTGTTTCATTTTCATAATGAACAATATTAGTAATTCGATTCCATTGTACCTGGAAATATATAAATTAATAGTCAAAATTATTTACATATTTTCATTATGTATTTGATATTTTTCTGTAAAGAAAACAGTGTTTTTATTACTCGATAAATTACATAATTTGACTAGTGTTTAAATTTTTTAAACTAAATAATCAACATATACTCTATTTTTTTTTGGGACGGTAAATTACGAATTATCGGTTGGTTTAACATCTTCGGTCATATGAAAAAAAAACGATAAAATGAATATTGTTTAATTTATATGTTTATTGATGTCAATGATAACCGACCAATAATTCGTACCTTACCCTACATTTTGCTTCAAAATGATAAGCTTATCGCTGATTGGTTGAGTGTCCCTGACGTCACACTCAACATTCATATTGTAATAAATAAAGCATTAAAATTACTTTCCTCCTTTTTATTGATAGTATATGAACGTCAGTTAGCTATTGTTGTTCATGGCATTGCTAGAGTTGTTTATTGTTGTGAACAATGCGCGATGACAATAAATAGATGAAGAACGTGGAACTTGCATATCTATCTTCTAGTTACTTTGGTATCTACAGTGTAGTTACTTTGGTATTTAAATTGTAATTACTTTGGTGTCTAGAGTGTAGTTACTTTGGTATCTACAGTGTAGTTACTTTGGTATTTAAATTGTAGTTACTTTGGTATCTACAGTGTAGTTACTTTGATATCTATAGTGTATTTACTTTGGTATCTACAGTGTAGTTACTTTGGTATCTACAGTGTAGTTACTTTGGTATCTATAGTGTAGTTACTTTGGTATCTACAGTGTAGTTACTTTGGTATCTACAGTGTAGTTACTTTGGTATCTAAATTGTAGTTACTTTGGTATCTACAGTGTAGTTACTTTATATCTACAGTGTAGTTACTTTGGTATCTACAGTGTAGTTACTTTGGTATCTACAGTGTAGTTACTTTGGTATCTACAGTGTAGTTACTTTGGTATCTAGAGTGTAGTTACTTTGGTATCTAGAGTGTAGTTACTTTATATCTACAGTGTAGTTACTTTGGTATCTACAGTGTAGTTACTTTGGTATCTACAGTGTAGTTACTTTGGTATCTACAGTGTAGTTACTTTGGTATCTACAGTGTAGTTACTTTGGTATATACAGTGTAGTTACTTTGGTATCTACAGTGTAGTTACTTTGGTATCTACAGTGTAGTTACTTTGGTATCTACAGTGTAGTTACTTTGGTATCTAGAGTGTAGTTACTTTGGTATCTAGAGTGTAGTTACTTTGGTATCTAGAGTGTAGTTACTTTGGTATCTACAGTGTAGTTACTTTGGTATCTACAGTGTAGTTACTTTGGTATCTACAGTGTAGTTACTTTGGTATCTACAGTGTAGTTACTTTGGTATCTACAGTGTAGTTACTATGGTATTTTTTTCTCTTTTCTACAAACCCTCACCTCCTCCAGTCCCATCCTTCCTCCCCCCTTCCATTCCTGTCTCCACCAAGTCTCAGAATCTGTGCCCTCGTCTGGCTCACAGCACCGGAAAATATTTCACTTTGCCCCATAAGCCTTCCCTGCAAGGCCTCCTCTAGAGACTTGGCCCCATGGAAAGATTTGGCCCCATGGAAAGACTTGGCCCCCTGGAAAGATTTGGCCCCATGGAAAGATTTGGCCCCATGGAAAGATTTGGCCCCATGGAAAGACTTGGCCCCCTGGAAAGATTTGGCCCCATGGAAAGATTTGGCCCCATGGATAGACTTGGCCCCCTGGAAAGATTTGGCACCATGGAAAGATTTGACCCCATGGAAAGACTTCGCCTCATGGAAAGATTTGGCCTCTTAAAGAGACTTTGATCCCGGGAAAAAAAATTGGCCTCCTGAAGAGCTTGATCTCCTGAATAGACTTGGCCTCCTGAATAGACTTGGCCTCCTGAAGAGACTTGACCTCCTGAATAGACTTGGCCTCCTGAATAAACTTGGCCTCCTGAATAGACTTGGCCTCCTGAAGAGACTTGACCTCCTGAATAGACTTGGCCTCCTGAAGAGACTTGACCTCCTGAAGAGACTTGACCTCCTGAAGAGATTTGGCCTCCTGAAGAGACTTGACCTCCTGAATAGACTTGGCCTCCTGAAGAGACTTGACCTTCTGAATAGACTTGGCCTCCTGAAGAGACTTGGCCTCTTGAAGTGATTTAATCTTCTCAAGATTAATAGTTTAATTCCCTATCACAATTTTCGTTTCCAGTTTATGATAATTTCAAGTACAAATTCGATAAACATGCTCTATGTATGTATATATTTTCTTGATCATTTTTCATATTCCCAATCATTTTATTTATTTTATTAATGATGAAGCTTTTATTTTCTCCTTAACAAATTTCATTGAATTGATAAAAAAATCATTCTAATGCCTTAAATATAAAATAATGGACTTTGATAAAAAAATGGGGATATATATGTAAAAGTAATTGAAATAGAAAAAAAATAAAAATAAGTGTTCGGGCAAAAAAATCGTCTGTGCAACTTTTCCCTCAACTTTTTTATTTGACTTGAAGGGAAAATAGGGTATAGAATCTATCTAATTAGTCGATTTTTCGTCTATTTGACAATAAATAAGGTAAAATATATCCTTCCAATTTCTTCATTATTTTAACCTCATGAGCTGTCCAGGTCATGTCAGCTGTGCAGTCTTTAAGGCATTGTCATTATTACATTCTGATGTCTTTTTCCGAGACGTTTATTATTACTCTGAATTTCATTGCTAAAACACATACAAAATGATGGCACATTAGGCCGTAGTTTATTGCCCTTTTTTTGATATTGAAATTTGTAGTTATTTTGAATGTAAGCACTTGAAATAGAAATAAAATGTGTATGGTTTATTAAACCTATTGAGTTTTTGTGTTAAATCGTATATTTTAAGTTATTTTCATTAAAGTAATTTATTCATATGGGAGATATTTTATTAGAGTAAAATAAATTATTAATTGAAGAATTGCATGTAAAGTGAAAATAAAATATAATTGAAGAGCAAATTGAAAAGAAATGAAGAGCTAAAGAAGTTGAAAATAAGAACCAAAGGAATCAAGAGTTTTCTATATTCATTGAACTCTATAAACAATATTCAAATATAATTTTAGGTGAGGTTCGTTATGTTAATTTTATACCTAATCTTCATACACACAATCTAGTGCAGAGATTGGACAGCTCTGCACTTGCGATCGGACAGCTCTGCATTTGCGATCAAATAGGATTATATTATTATAATTGTTATATAATTAGTATTCATAATACCTCCAAGTATCATGAATACCAAATAAAATAAAATTTAAATAACAATTATTATACTATAATTTTTCGATGATAAAGGAATTTTTTTATTTCAATTAAATAACAATTATAACATATTTTTTTAACCTTCCGTTGCTGTCTCTGTACTTACACTAAAATGCTTATTATATTTTGATTAATTAAATGATATATTTGTGACAAGAGTTTACACTGGTACAATTGAAGTGAGCATTGCACACCATTTCTATTCCCGTTTCTTCAATTCCTATTCCAGGCAAGAATTAATCCATTCCTAAACCACGGACATCTTTCTGCTTTGAGGCAAGCATTGATTTTAGTGAACATGACTGTGAACATGATTGCCAAGGTTGAGCTATAATCACTATAGCACGGCAATTAGAACATTGATGTTAACACAGCGAAGGTTAGCACTTGGTAGCATTACCAGTGTTAACATCTTAACACAGTTTTACTACTAGATTAACACGTATAAGGTTTAGCAATTTGTTAGAACCTAATGTTTACCTTAAATGTGTTAACATAAATGTGTTTACCTTAAATGTGTTAACATCACAGAAGTGGTTAACACTGGTTAAACTAATAGCGTAGTTTTAGAAATGGTTAACAGTTTCTTCATTTAGTCTTTACTATATCTTTATAACTAAATAGTATTAAAGACACCTAAGCTTCAAAATGTCTTTTCATGTTATTTCAGTATATATTGCTATTATTTAAATAGGTTATTAACTATTAAAAGTTGTTAAAAGCAATATATATTCCATATATTGCCATTTGTTGTCGTTACAATTGATTAATTGTACATTCTTAGTGATCTACGCGACGTGTGGAGTCGAATTGTTTTCTCCCTAATACCCTCTCCACCTCCACACTGAACTCCATACCCAGTGGAGGCGAAGAGTACTTCACATACCCTCTCGAATCTCCACCTCCATATCCCCTCCATTTCCACCTCCATAGCACTTTTGCTCCATTGCTCCTCTCTTCATCCAGTCAGTTGTATACCTAACCTCTTGAAGTGAAGGTGTGCGTGTGCGTGACTCTGTTAAAATTCCTCCATGCATTCTCTTCACCATTATTATAATGTACAATGCATGTTGTTTTTTGAAAATTCATACAGGCTAATTTTGTTTGTACATAGTTTGCAAAATACTCTCAGTCTTGGTTTTCTCTCCGAGTCATTTTCTTTGGGGGGCAAGTGAAATTAATTTACAAGCGAGTTTGATAATTGTTAGCCATTTGGTAGATTACGCATTGAAATAAAGTGTCATTGGATGTCGATGCAAGTGTAGAGTGGTGGGGATCTTCTTCTCGCTATCCTTCAAACTATTCTAATACTCTAACCTTTTCCTCTGCAGATAAAATTTAATGTGAGTTGGAAATTGTCCCCTGTGAATTCGGTGTTGAATAGAATAGTGTAATAACATATGTATATTGGTGTTCCATCAGATCTGAATATTCTCCTATAGTCTTGAAAGCCTCTACAACCAACACTCTTCTGTTTTAGCTATAATTAATTTTGCAAGAGTGAGCGATGGCTTTGCCGCCTGTGGATTGGATTCGGAAACTCGCAAATTAATGAGTAACAATTTGAAAGATATTGCGTTAAATTTATTCAAAGACAACTATCTGTTGTTATAGGTTCAATGGATTATACTGTGAGAATGAACTACTCCATTTCACAATTCTCCTTGTAGTACAAGAAGTCTTTGAACCGCTAATTATTCTCATCCTCGTAATCAGTATCTTACCTGATTAGGAAGTGGAATATATCAGGAATAGCTATTTGGAAAATATCAACAGCCTCTGTATGCTTTTGATAGAATATACTTCATTGACTGGTCATCAAGTACATCATCCAGGAAGCTCACTTTGAAGTACCCACCCTTCACACCATAAATGGAGTGCACCCATTCATGACTATGGCAAGGCTATGAGAGAGTGGGATGCGCGCTACTGTCGCGGCGGAGTGCTGAGCCCTGGCCTAAAAGCCATGGCTTGTAGTAGCCATGAGGCGGGGCCGCAGAAGCAGCCTAAGTGGTGGTGAACCACTTGGTCTTGGTGAATTTGATGGAGTTAGCAGGTTAGATTTGGCTGGTGGAAGAAGAGCGCTCAGTGTTGAAGATGATAATCAGAATCAGTTGTCGTCAGCTGCAAGAGCAGCGGCCGGCACGGCTAGGTTACGTCTTGATAGGATGGATGATACTTTCGACGATTTGGAGGATAGGGCAAGTGGCGCTTTCAATAATGTTCATATACCTGATCAGATCATGGCTGCTCTGCATGATATCGAGAGCCATGGCATGGTCCAAGCTGCTATCGATAAGATTCATAGGGCATACAGTTATGTTGAGCCTGTGACTGGAAGAATATTAAGTAGAGTAGGAAGTTTAGATGAGACGGCATCAGATGTTGACTTTGTCATACCACCGTCTTTGGGTGGCCGAACGCCAACATTCGGAAGGTCACCATCTTTCCCAAGGGCTTCCTCCCGTTTCGGTACTCCAACCACTTCATTAGACATATTAAATTATACAAGAAATCCGACACCGCCATTAATAAGAATAGATGCACCTCAAGATACAGACTATTACCCTTCACATTATCCAGCACCAGACGAAATAAGTTTATTATCAGCTACTGATTCGGAACTCAAATATGAGAGGGTTCGCCCAAATACTTTTTATAGAACTTCTCCTGGTCCAATTCCAAAGCACAAAAAGAAGAATTCATTTTTTGTTCATAATCCATCTTCATCGTCAGCTGCCTTCTCTTCACTGTACAACCCATACGATTATTCTTCTTCCAGACCTGATGATAATTGTGAGCGACTCTGCAGACCAAATATCGATAGAATAGCAAACTTATCCAGCAGGGATAAGTATTATAGAGACAAACCTCTTAGCAATGCTGGTGAATCCTCTTCCTCATACCGCTTCAACAGAAGACAACTGCCACGAATTCCTTACCCAAGATCCAATAAGCTTTTACATTCTAATGATAGTTTTGAAGATAAGAATTGTGGTCCCTCGTTTGAGTTGTCGTGTGCTGGCAATAAATGTAGTAACAAAGGTAGTAATTTTAGAGATAAATTCGAAGGGACGCTTCGTAGTAGTGAAAATCATGAAAATAGCGGTTTTAGAACTGAAGGCTCCAAAGGAGCTAATGTTGTAAAACGTCAGCCAAGTAAGCTGTTACGTCAAACTTCAGTTGATATCGACGGAGCGCAACACGATTCGTTAGACGCCACAGAATCTGATCCACTCGTGCCTCAAAAGCCAAAACCTCAGAGATTGGAGCAAGTGAAGAAGCTCTCGTCCAAAGAGGTTAGGGAGCAGTTCTTGAAAGACAAGTTACAGTCGGTAGTGTGTATCAATGGCAAGACTTACGTAATACCCACTAACACTGAACCGAAGAAGAAGAGTGAGGATGAATGTTACGGTGGTGCTTCTCAGTTTTTTGAGAACTCCCAAGCTGGAATAGACTGGCAAGCCATTAAATCAGGTAACGATCTCCTCTAAGTTCAGCATGAGTTTATTCTCCATCTAGCATGATTTCTTTTTCAAACTAACTTTTTTCACAGTAATATTTTCTGTAGTTTGACTCTACGAGCACCAGAATTTTTAACCTAAACTTAGGTAGTTAAATGCATTTTCTCATGAGTGACGCTAAATTGGTTCTGTAATCTTCGAAGTTTTTAAGGTTCCATCGGGGACAAATGTAGAGTAAATTTCTTCTCGATGGTACAATTTTTTTTTCTCGCTGTTTTGCAGCTCAGTTGTAGAATGTGTCTTGCATGTTGTTGTAGTCTTGTTGATAGTAAAGAAGAATCTTGATTGAAACACTTCAGTTGAGAGGTAAAATGAGAATAGAGAAATTTATCCTTAGAGAATGTTTCCAAAAAGGGAAATTAAGTTACTGTTAATTGTCTTGTATTTCTGTATGCGATTTAAAGAATTTTTTAAAACATTTTTGGATTTTTAAATAAAATCATTTTTTTTTTTGAGATAAAATGAAGTAGATATATTTTTCCCATAGACTAGATTAAAAGTGTCATGTTAATTAGTTTCAACAAAATTTTTTATTCATGGAATTTGAAAATTAGGTTTTTTCAATATTATTCGATTTTATCCAATTTACCTTTGAAATAATGATTAAAAGCTATTGAAAATATTTATAATAGGATTTTCTTATCATTAAATGAATATTATATGTTGAAAATTTCTGGTAAATTTTATTCATATTAGTTTGCATATTTCAATCTATTATTTATCGATTAGTGATTTTGAAAAAAGATGTCTCCTGTGATTTAGTTTATAAAGTATTTATTATAATTAAT
Source organism: Caprella mutica (assembly GCA_947561585.1). Classification (NCBI taxonomy): domain Eukaryota; kingdom Metazoa; phylum Arthropoda; class Malacostraca; order Amphipoda; family Caprellidae; genus Caprella; species Caprella mutica. Next base: position 286,147 of record CANNZV010001196.1, on the reverse strand, counting down.
ATTTGATAAATTAAGCTGTTATACTTTTCGGTGGGTATAAATACATTGAATATTTTTATCGCAATGTAGTTTAAAGAAGTGATATTTTTCCTAAAAAATGTCTAATTGCTATTTAAAGAAGCGTAAAGTAATTTATAAACTTACATCAAATTCGATTTAGCTCAGGCGATTCACAAAGTAGGTTTTCAGAGGGACAAACAAATCAAATTAATTTTTTTAGGACTTACACAGATTTAATCAACTTTAAATTCATTAAGAAGGCCCTTCCTGAAAATGACTGACGAGTCTTCAGGCAATGACTCGAGAGTCATCAGCCATGGATTCGTGGGTCATCAGGCAACAATTCATGAGTCATCAGGCAAAGACTCGTGAATCAGGCAAGGACTCGAGAGTCATCAGGCAAAGACTCGAGAGTCATCAGTCAAACACCCGTGAGCCACCTAGCAAGGAATCTCTATTCTTTCGGAAAAAAATTCGATTGTCATCTGGAAAAGACTCTTGAGTCTTAAGGCACAGACTCTTGAGTCACTGGGCAAGGACTCGAGTCAGGCTGACTCAGTGTGCCTAGCTCCAACAGACAATCTCCCGCTTCCTCTCTTTTAAAGCGCATAGATTCATCTCCGATAGCTCTGGATTCAACTGCTGGGGAGCAAATAACTTTATGGGGCTTGTCTTCTAGTCTTTGATGGAGGTGTGATCTTTTAAGCACTTTACAGTCTAAACCCCGTCACGAAGTACACAGTCGACAGATCATCCATCATTGTCAATTACTGCAAATATTCGTCGTATGCTATCGTAAATAACGTGGTATGTTCTGTATGAAAGACGATAGTCTATAGGTGTTCTATATTTATCGTCGAATCATTTATCGTCGCTGTAGATAGATTGTCTTTCTATATCGATTGTAATTTTCTACCAGAATTGTGTCTCACCATATGAGGAAAATGTACAAACATGGAAAAGTTTAATTAATAATGGGAATTGTTAATTCAAAATAATAAAGGTAAATATAAATTAAATAAAAAAGTTCTTGTGTATTTGGATATAAATAATAGAGTGGTATGAGTGTAATTGCGTAACTGTTACAATAAAAAAGAGTTTTTTACCAGTCTAACAACTAGTTGAGATGTACACTAAAACTTTCAATTGCGACTACACTAGTTTGGAATATCAATGAACTTAGAGTTCCATGACTACGACTTATGACTACTGTGACGATATATGACTACAGTGACGATATATGACTACAGTGACGATATATGACTACAGTGACGATATGTGACTACAGTGACGATATGTGACTACAGTGACGATATGTGACTACAATGACTTTATATGACTACAATGACGATATATGACTACAGTGACGATATATGACTACAGTGACGATATGTGACTACAGTGACGATATATGACTACAGTGACGATATATGACTACAGTGACGATATGTGACTACAGTGACGATATGGGACTACAGTGACGATATATGACTACAATGACGATATATGACTACAGTGACGATATGTGACTACAGTGACGATATGTGACTACAGTGACGATATATGACTACAATGACGATATATGACTACAGTGATGATATATGACTACAGTGACGATATATGACTACAGTGACGATATGTGACTACAGTGACGATATGTGACTACAATGACTTTATATGACTACAATGACGATATATGACTACAGTGACGATATATGACTACAGTGACGATATGTGACTACAGTGACGACATATGACTACAGTGACGATATATGACTACAGTGACGATATGTGACTACAGTGACGATATGTGACTACAGTGACTATATATTACTACAGTGACTATATATTACTACAATGACGATATATGACTACTGTGACGATATATGACTACAGTGTTGTTTGCAAAAATGTTGTTTGCAATTCAAAAGTACAATTTATCTTTCTTCTTTCGATTGGTCAGAATTTTTATTGTTGTTTAGTGATAAAGTAAAAAAAAAGTAAAAATAGGTTTTATTTCAGATATAGGCCTATGTTACTATTTTTACTCGTATCTATTTATTATTTTTTCTATTAGTTTCGTATATGTGTGAGTGAGCCTTTTATCCATAAATTAAATTTGAAGGATAAACTATTATTATAGAATGAGAAAAATTCGTTTATTTATACTTTATTGAAAATTTAATTCCTTGTCTACGGTAAACACTCCCAGTATTTGACTATCTTTAATTAATTCAAGTAAAGGTTCATTAATTTTTTGTTTGTTGTCATTTCCAGTATTTTTAATCATTTTGTTTGTTGTCATTTCCAGTAATTTTTTTTGTTTGTTGTCATTTTCAGTGTTTTGTTAATATTCACTTCCATACTTTCATCAAACTATGATTCATTTGTTCAGTTGGGCTATTTCAATTCGTGGGAACTAATCTTTGACTAGTGAATTTTGGTCAATCTATTAACTGAAGTACACAATGGTATTTATATACTTTTTATATATTATTAGGATATTATTTATTAACATTCCTGAAAATTTCATGAAGAAATTTAATTATTTATGTTATATAATTTATTAATGGAATCTTTATTACACTATTTATTATAATAATAAATTTTACCTTACGAGGTTACTCTGTATCCATTCCTTTCCAATTTCCTTGGATTCTGTTAAAATAAAATATTCATGTTTCGTTAAAAAGACGCAAATTAGACGTCAATCCAATTCATTTTCGCATTATTTTATCGTCAGTGAACCTTTTTAAAATTCTAAATAACCAACACAAACTTATCTTATCTAACAGACTGTTTCACATCTTCGATCATAAAAAAGTGAACTTACAATTGGTATCCGAAGATGGGGAACTGACCAATAATTCGTAACTTTCCCTAATACATAATAATTTGTAAAAATGTTTTACTTTATTGTTAAAATTAGATTACTGAAATTTCATAATAAATAATTGGTATATAAATTGTATGAACTAAACATTCAAATGATATCCAATTAAAAATTGCAATGCAAGAGGTTAGGTACGAGTGCAAGTACTTATACAAGACGATTAATTATTAGACGAAAACTATCAATTACAAAAATGATTATTGACTAAAATTCGATTTTATTTTATCATAAATTAAAACTCTTATAGTATATCGCTTTTCGTCGGACATTCCCGACAAAAATTCCAACGATAGTGTCTGAATTATGATATTGAATGATAAAATATTATCAATGTTCAACGCAACGGACAATAACAGATGATCTGCCGATTATTTCTTTAGTGACTGTGTAGTGGCAGTGATCCATCTCTCTCTCAATTTGTAGAGTCACTTTTATCCAATTTGTAACAGAGGCTAAACCTTCCATATTTTCTGGTATCAGGAGTTTGGAGCCATCAACTCGATACAGTAGGGCTGTATTCAGTTGTATCTGATTCGATACAGTAGGGCTGTATTCAGTTGTATCTGATTCGAAACAATAATAGCGCATGGTATATTTATGGAATTCTGTAATAGTACTATATATAGTGTATGAATTTATGTATGGTACTGTGTATAGTGTATGAATATATGTATGGTACTGTGTATAGTATATGAATATATGTATGGTACATGTATAGTGTATGAATATATGTATGGTACTATGTATAGTGTATGAATATATGTATGGTACTATGTATAGTGTATGAATATATGTATGGTACTATGTATAGTGTATGAATCAATAATCTCCAATGGTATGATTTAAAATAAAAGGTATAAAATCTAGAATTCATGATATTGAAACAAATTATATTAGTTTTATAAATTCAATTCAAATTAATTAGTGAATCTGTATCATTTTTTGAGAATTCACCAATCACATTTAGGCAAATTATACGAGATGGAAAATAAATAGATAAATAATTGGTCAATTAGACCATGCACTGAAATTAATAATATATTATAACAATAGATTAAATTCTAGCCATTCAACCAATCACATGTAATTTTCCTATCTTTATTTGTCTGTCTGTCTATGGTCTGTCACGCTTTAAGCAATATCCATATAAAGGTTACATATATTTCCAGGTGGTAGCTAGAAAATAATTCTTATATGAGTTCAATAAATAATTTCTGTAAATAACTAAAGCATAGTGTAAATTGTGATGAATGTTTTACAATCTCTGTTATAAAATTTATATACTCTAAGAGTCTGTGCTATGATATTATCGTCATTATTTAATTAATAAACTAAGTTAAATCTGAGTACATGGACCAGTAGTGTGGATAGTTGAATTACACAAATATTGATACTATTGAGAACACGTTATTCATAACGGGCAAGTACACTAGTAGACTAAGTTTAAACAATTAAATATATTTCAATTTTAAAATATATTCAAACAATAGAATATAGTCTATGGAAAGTACTCCCAGTATTTGACTATCTTCTCATAAATTCAAGTGAAATTTAATCAGAGTTTGAATGGTTGTTTGTTTTATTTATTATTACATTATAACAATTGAATATATTCTAAAAAAATTGAAAAATTCCATTTTATTCGAACAATAGAAGTATATTTAAACAATAGAATTATATTCAAACAATAAAATTATATTCAAACAATAGAATTATATTCAAACAATAGATTTATTTTCAAACAATAGAATTATTTTCAAACAATAGAATTATTTTCAAACAATAGGATTAGTTTCAAACAATAGAATTATATTCAAACAATAGAATTATATTCAAACAATAGAATTATATTCAAACAATAGAATTTTATTCAAACAATAGAATTATGTTGAAAAAATGATTATATTTCATATTTTTATTTCCATTTTAATACAGGCATACCCTGCTTTTATTACGTCTCAGACCTCTGACAGTCAAATAAGAGTGGGACATGTCTTGCTTTTATTAATTCTGATATAGAAAATATTCTAGGAATAACTTTGGTAATTTTGTTGGTCGTTTTCAGTTAATCTGTTTTCTTCAGTAACTTATCAGGTGGGATAGAATAAAAATAATATTATGGTAAATATATAGAATAATGTATATCAAATCTTCCTTGAAACATCCGCAGCATTGGTAAAATAGTCCTTTTTCACCATCTTTCTTACTCGTTTTCTGTAGTCTACCTGTAGATTTTCTACCTTCATATGAACGAGTTTTATCTCATTCAAAATAACCCAGGTAGCAATGTTTCTTGGGCCAATATTGGGACAACATTGGCAATATACGGACAACATTGGCCCGAAAATCATTGCTACCTGGGACTGTGGACAACTCTTTAGAGTTAATAACAGCATCTGCAATTGTTTCAATCCTTTAATTATCGTGATTCCTTTGCCTTAAGATTTGCTCACGAGTGTCTGAAGGTGTGAGTGGAAATTAGTTGGTAAATTGAAGCAAGCTCTCTGACTGAAAAATGTAAACAAATTGACACACTATGTGCTATTTAAACATCAAAATGTTACAGCTAATTTGTATAAAACTTGGAAAAATGAATACTTTCTGATCAACATGGACGCTTTAGTTTCTGCCTAATGTTACAAATTGTTGTATAAGTCTATTATTGTCCTTAAGTTTAACCGAAATTTTTGACAAATATTGATAATGGAGGAGTTTTTGAATATCTAAATATGATAATAGGAAACGTTATGCTCATTTTGAACAATTTATTGTTATCAATCTGAACAATACTGTATAAAAATACGTAACTGTATAAAAAAGTATAAAATATATAAAAGTATAAAATATATAAATGTATAAAATATATAAAAAATATATCACAGTATATAATATACATATAAGTATAATTGATATACATATTATTAATCGCCTTTTTTCCTCATTTAGTAGACCATTAATTTCGATATCCTGAATATGATTACAAGTAAAGTGTTTAGCTCTATAATATTGACGAAATTAATGCAACAGTTATTAGTACTTAACTGCATCAGTTATAGTACTTAACTGCATCAGTTATAGTACTTAACTGCATCAGTAATAGTACTTAACTGCATCAGTTATAGTACTTAACTGCATCAGTTATAGTACTTAACTGCATCAGTTATAGTACTTAACTGCATCAGTAATAGTACTTAACTGCATCAGTTATAGTACTTAACTGCATCAGTTATAGTACTTAACTGCATCAGTTATAGTACTTAACTGCATCAGTTATAGTACTTAACTGCATCAGTTATAGTACTTAACTGCATCAGTAATAGTACTTAACTGCATCAGTTATAGTACTTAACTGCATCAGTTATAGTTCTTAACTGCATCAGTTATAGTTCTTAACTGCATCAGTTCCAGCTCTTAACTGCATCAGTTATAGTTCTTAACTGCATCAGTTATAGTTCTTAACTGCATCAGTTATAGTTCTTAACTGCATCAGTTATAGTTCTTAACTGCATCAGTTATAGTTCTTAACTGCATCAGTTATAGTTCTTAACTGCATCAGTTATAGTTCTTAACTGCATCAGTTATAGTTCTTAACTGCATCAGTTCCAAACTTAACTGCAAGTACCTGTAAGAGTCACCAAATCAATAACTTGTAAATCATTTATTAGTTCTATTTAGGTCGCTACTGTATGTGTGACCTACTAAAGTCTACGCACTGAACACATACACTCTCTGTACTTTCATACAAATGTATGAACTAGGGTAGGTTACGAATTATCGGTCAGTTTCACATCTTCGGTCATATAAGAAAAATCGATTCAATACCAGCAGGTATCATGGATAGTTTTTTTTCTTATATGACCGAAGATGTGAAACTGACCAATAATTCGTAACATACCCTACACATTGACTGGGTACATATCCTAATTACCATACAACTGGTACATATGTAAGTGTACGCTTGTTTTATCGAATTAGGAAAATTTTCGGTATTTCGGTAACTATTATGGGACAGTTTTACATTCTCGATCTTTTAAGGAAAAAGTATTTAATAATAAAGTATTTAATAATATTTATCTAATTTTTATATATAATTTTCTAACATTATCGAAAATTTTGAATTGTCCGATAACCCGGAACTTACCCTAATCCACATTACAGACAACGGAAGATTAATTTACTATCACCTTTGGATTAAGAGTGTTTATTTATTCTTGATTAAGAGTTTCTATTTATTCTTGATTAAGAGTTTCTATTTATTCTTGATTAAGAGTTTCTATTTATTCTTGATTAAGAGTTTCTATTTATTCTTGATTAAGAGTTTCTATTTATTCTTGATTAAAGGTAATTAATTTAATCTTTATTAAAGGTAAATAATTTAATCTTTATTAAAGGTAAATAATTTAATCTTTATTAAAAGTAATTATTTAATCTTTATCAAGGGTAATTAATTTAATCTTTACTAAAGGTAATTAATTTAATCTTTACTAAAGGTAATTAATTTAATCTTTACTAAAGGTAATTAATTTAATCTTTACTAAAGGTAATTAATTTAATCTTTACTAAAGGTAATTAATTTAATCTTTATTAAAGGTAAATAATATAATCTTTATTAAAAGTAATTAATTTAATCTTTATCAAAGGTAATTAATTTAATCTTTACTAAAGGTAATTAATTTAATCTTTATTAAAAGTAATTAATTTAATCTTTATCAAAGGTAAATAATTTAATCTTTATTAAAAGTAATTAATTTAATCTTTATCAAAGGTAATTAATTTAATCTTTATTAAAAGTAATTAATTTAATCTTTATCAAAGGTAATTAATTTAATCTTTACTAAAGGTAATTAATTTAATCTTTACTAAAGGTAATTAATTTAATCTTTACTAAAGGTAATTAATTTAATCTTTATTAATGGTTAGTTTATTTCATTTTGATTCAAGGTAACCAGTTATTTTTATTTTAAGGTATTATTCTATTTTTAATGAAAGTAATTAATTGTATGTTTATTAGAGGCACTTAATTTATTTATTTTTGTTTTTTAGAGATATTAAAATTAACTCCAATTAATATTCATCATTCTTTGTATTTCAAATTACTTAGGGTTTATAGTCCACTAATTATTGTTTTGATAATAATCATTATTTCAAAACATTTATTTATTCCATTAAATATGTTGAAATATAATGATGCCTAAAAACAATTTTATAAGGTCACTATTTTTAATGCAATAAATTGTTGATAAATTAATCACATTCTATTTATTATATTAGAAAATATTTATGATTGAACACTGAGTTTAATTATTATATTTAATTTTGTTAAGAATGGATGATTTCCTGCAGACAATAGCATATAGAATTCACATGGTTACCATGTGGTTTACTGGTTATGTGGCAATACAGTATGAATATGTGTTATCCACATTGAAATAATCTGATGATAATATTATTTATCGTGAAAAAATAGAATACAAGAAATACAAGCCCATATAATAGTAAGGATACTTTCAGGCAATTGAAATATATAATCTAACCATTATAAAACACACAATTAACATATGGTTATTACATGTTAAAACCTTGTAGTAAATCAAAATCAAATAGATATTGTATTAATCGATTACATTCATAGCAACACGTCAAATACCATTCTTATAGCATATATGTATACAATACTATACATGGTATACACATGTTTTAAATGTGTAAGTGCCACATGATATACACATGTTTTAAATGTGTAAGTGCCACATGGTACACACATGTTTTAAATGTGTAAGTGCCACATGGTATTCACATGTTTTAAGTGTGTAAGTGCCACATGGTATTCACATGTTTTAAGTATGTAAGTGCCACATGGTATTCACATGTTTTAAGTATGTAAGTGCCACATGGTATATGCACATAGAATCGTTTGCAGAGTTGTGTACAAAATATTTACCTCTTGGCTAAAGTACTGAAAATTATTATAATATAATAACGATAATGATTTGTAATTTAAAATATATATGATTATATTATACATAAAATTAATATATGAATATAATAGCATAAATTCATTATAATATTATTATTATATTGAATTATGGTAAGTTGCGAGTTATCGGTCAGTTTCACATCTTCGGTCATAAAAGAAACAAACTATATTAAATATATTTTATTTCTACTTTAATTGGTATCCAAGATGGATTATGATTATGATTAAAAAATAGTATTATATCATGACCGAAGATGTAAAACCGTCCAATAATTTATAACTATAACACAATCAGTTGATATGTTTGTTAATTGCCCCAAATTACACAGTAGTAGCATCTCCCATGGCACCATGTCTTAACGTCTACTGCAACACTCTATTGGTGTGTAGCGTTTGTGGGTGGAGCCTCTGGCTACCTTTAGTACCTTAGGGGGTATGGGGGGGGGGGTATTGATCTACATACTGTACCCAGTGACGATACTTCTGTGAGGGACTGTACACTACAGGCAACCCGGTAGAACTACTACACAGTACAATGTATGTGTACAGTATACTGGTACTGTACACTAAAAGGCAACCCGGTAGAACTACCGCACAGTACAATCTACCATTACGGTACAGGTTCACTGTACACAGTACAGGTACACTGTGCCGTTCAGAACACAGTATAATAAAGATAACCCTATTGAAATAAATTTTTTGAACATATATACAAAGAACAATGTAGATTCGTATCTAAATCAGGAAATTAAAATCTAATAAATGTCTAAAAAAGATGAAGCCTATATTAGATCTAACCTCGTTAATCACTACCACACAGTACATGCGTAACTAATTATCAAGTTACCATTTAATAATGTTTAGCACGTCAGGTGTTTAATATGCCATTTAATGTTCATTATATTTGATGGCGGAAAGGGAAATTAAAAGTTAGGGATAATCCACTGAGAATTTAGTGTAAAAAAATACCCTCAGTATTTTATTTGGAGCTTGGAGACGATGTAGATGAAGAGATAGTAGAGACATTGTCTCTCGTAGAGAAAGAGACATTGTCTCTCGTAGAGATAGAGACATTGTCTCTCACAGAGATAGAGACATTATCTCTAGTAGAGATAGACATTATCTCTCGTAGAGATAGAGACATTATCTCTCGTAGATATAGAGACATAATCTCTCGTAGAGATAGAGACATCATCTCTCGTAGAGATAGAGACATTATCTCTCGTAGATATAGAGACATTATCTCTTGTAGAGATAGAGACATTATCTCTCGTAGATATAGAGACATTATCTCTCGTAGATATAGAGACATAATCTCTCGTAGAGATAGAGACATTATCTCTCGTAGAGATAGAGACATTATCTCTCGTAGAGATAGAGACATTATCTCTCTGCTACAGTAGCTTTTGTCGCAGAGTTGCTATAAAGGAGACATAAAAAGAAAAAGAGACAGCAACAAAATATTACGTGGAGTGTGAGGAACTTTGCGTGTGAGGGAGACATACCTTTATCTCTGCGAGACAGACATACCTTTATCTCTGCGAGACAGACATACCTTTATCTCTACGAGACAGACATACCTCTATCTCTGCGAGACAGACATACCTCTATCTCTGAGAGACAGACATACCTCTATCTCTACGAGACAGACATACCTTTATCTCTGCGAGACAGACATACCTTTATCTCTGCGAGACAGACATACCTTTATCTCTACGAGACAGACATACCTTTATCTCTGCGAGACAGACATACCTTTATCTCTGCGAGACAGACATACCTTTATCTCTGCGAGACGCACCTCTCTATCTTAGTTGTTTTTTCTGAAATATTTCCCCTCTAACACTTTATATAATGTAACTCTTTATTTTTATTACAATTCAGTTTACAATCTTCAGATAGTCTGTTATTGTCCATTACGGTGAATATTGATGGTATTTTACTGTAAAATAGCATGACATTATCGTCTGCTCATTTAAAATGTCAATAAAACAATAGACTATGCATATTTTCATTAACAATAACGATTGTATTTTCTTATGATTTATTGTCGTATATAGATGACCTTTTAATCACATTCTATAATAGAAAAGTGTACGACTATTTTATAAGACTTTTTTGTTTATTTTTATCAATATACATAGTAGCTGTCTCTTTTAAAATAATCAATTCCATTGATTATGAATATTTATAATCTCTTCAAGTGTCACTTATATGATTATTAATCATGTAATTAATTATCATGACGTCACGCAGTCTTATTAGCTAGGGGTATAAATCACTGAAAAAAAAACAGGTAATTGTATAATAATGTCTATATATATTGCTCTTATTTTACCCTGTACTAGGGTAATAATGTGTATATATTGTTCTTATTTTACCCTGTACTAGGGTTATAATGCGTATATATTGCTCTTATTTTACCCTGTACTAGGGAAATAACGTGTATATATTGCTCTTATTTTACCCTGTACTAGGGTAATATTCTGTATAGTTATATATTAAGGTATATTCATTTCGAGTTATTACTCTAGAATAGAGTAATTGTGTTAATAAATTACCCAGAATTCACCTCTTAGCTCTTACTATGCTTATTATTAGTGTGTATATTGCTATTAATTCTCCCCATTCTAGGGTAATTAGTGTATATATGTTATCCTTAAACCTAATGAGTTTGACTTTCAGAAAATACAGGAAGGTTTGACTATATGTTATTTATGAACCTACGGTACTGTATTTTTTATTAGTTGTTAGTATATATACTAAACTAATGTGTACCAAATTTCAAGTTAAAATATTGAACATATAAGAAGATATAAGTACATAGGTATGTGAGACATTGGCAACTGAGACAGCAGATCTGTGGTAATCCATGAAAACGTGGACTTAAAAGTGCTTATAGGCTACCAAGCTGTACACGCTACCACTTTACGATTCCCTAATTTACGTGATTTACGCTGATTTACGCCGATACGTAATATTTTTAAACTTTTAAAAATGAAAATATATTTGGTGATTGTGTAGGAACAAAGTGAAGAAAGGCCAATAAATTTAAAGGAATGACATGAAAGATAAAAAGTAATTTAAAAAAGATGTGGCTAGAAAACACACGTCAAACTCATTAGGTTAAATAAATGGATATTTTTTAAATTTTTCTACACTCCATATTTCGAAAGATGATTTGTATTTTACTGGTTTTAAGTTACATAAATTAACCCTAATAACCTTTAGTGAATTTAAAGCTCTATCACCTAAAATACTAAGGCTATCTTAGAGTGCCAACATATGGCGACATTTGGCAACTCCCTCCTCAACTGTATTGCCCTATTTAATAAGTGATGCTGATTTATTACTAATTGAAGTATTTTATTCATCATTAAATTATGCAGTTATACAAAATCATTAATTATATTAATGGCGTAAATCACGTAATTAACACAATTAATATATATTAAAAAATTGAGGAGGACTCACTGTAGATGCCGTCAGGGATTTCGAGACCTCAATATTTTTATTGGTGAATCGGCAGTAGAAGTGCATTATAACTTATCAATTATTTTTATGGTAGAAGAATTATCTTTACACAACTTGTACCTATACGAAGAGTAGTTAACAAATATATTCTTTAATAGAGTTCATATTTTTTAAATGAATATTATTATTATTTTTTTTAATGATTATGTTTTTTCAAAAGGATATTACATATTTTTTAAAAGAATGTTATTCTTTTTTAAACTAATAATATATATTTCATAGTTCATTTACCCCTACAATTCAGTGTCGACTTGAAATAGTTCAGAATAATAATTGATAGTCCCATATAGGTAAGTCTCATCAACTAAAAAATATCTCAAAATACTAATGGCATCAATACAGTCAGTTAAAATAACTAGTAATTACTTTATAATATTAAAAACCTTGGCCAATAGTATGTTAACTTTAAAGAGGAGGACCTTCTTAAAATAATAATAATAAAAAAACAATCTTCTTTATTTAGACAATAAACATTAAAAACAAAAGATATGCTTCTCTGCACTACGGCCATAGCTCCGACCATCGCCAACCAATAACATGAATCGTAGGTGAAAATAAAGCAGTTATTATCATTATTCGAATTTCACGATGGTTTAGGGCAATGTCACACGAGCGTTTTTGCACAGCGTTTTTGACTCTGAAGAAATCATTTTTAACCCCATTTCATACGTATCCATTTTCAACGCGCTTTTGAAGCATTGAAAACGCTCCAAAAACGCTCGTGTGACATAGACCTTAATGATGGTTAATATCAAGACCATTTTTTACCATAAAAATTATTTCAAATGTTCTTAATAATTTATGAATGTCATTTTAATGAAATAAAATTCAAATTAGTAACGAAAAGTAGTATTATATTTTTGCAACAGGAAGAATATTTCATGATTCATATTCAAATTTATTATAAATCATTCAAATTACAATAATAATTGAATACGTTTTTATAGGTCTATGAAAATAGATCTACGGTCATTTTAAAAATAAATTGTCAACCGCACACATTGTTCTTATATATCATTACACATTGTACTGTAACTAAGAACTAAATCCTATTTAATCACAATAACACAATAAAATCAATTACATCCTATTTAATCACAATAACACAATAAAATCAATTACATCCTATTTAATCACAATAACACAATAAAATCAATTACATCCTATTTAATCACAATAACACAATAAAATCAATTACATCCTATTTAATCACAATAACACAATAAAATCAATTACATCCTATTTAATCACAATAACACAATAAAATCAATTACATCCTATTTAATCACAATAACACAATAAAATCAATTACATCCTATTTAATCACAATAACACAATAAAATCAATTACATCCTATTTAATCACAATAACACAATAAAATCAACTACATCCTATTTAATCACAATAATACAATAAAATCAACTACATCCTATTTAATCACAATAACACAATAAAATCAACTACATCCTATTTAATCACAATAACACAATAAAATCAACTACATCCTATTTAATCACAATAACACAATAAAATCAACTACATCCTATTTAATCACAATAACACAATAAAATCAATTACATCCTATTTAATCACAATAACACAATAAAATCAACTACATCCTATTTAATCACAATAACACAATAAAATCAATTACATCCTATTTAATCACAATAATACAATAAAATCAACTACATCCTATTTAATCACAATAACACAATAAAATCAACTACATCCTATTTAATCACAATAACACAATAAAATCAATTACATCCTATTTAATCACAATAACACAATAAAATCAACTACATCCTATTTAATCACAATAACACAATAAAATCAATTACATCCTATTTAATCACAATAACACAATAAAATCAACTACATCCTATTTAATCACAATAACACAATAAAATCAATTACATCCTATTTAATCACAATAACACAATAAAATCAACTACATCCTATTTAATCACAATAACACAATAAAATCAACTACATCCTATTTAATCACAATAATACAATAAAATCAACTACATCCTATTTAATCACAATAACACAATAAAATCAATTACATCCTATTTAATCACAATAACACAATAAAATCAATTACATCCTATATCTTTACAATGTACTTTCAAGCCATTGGAATCAATTGACAAACACTTGCAACTTCCGTCATTTTTTCCTCTAACTTCAAACTTTGACTGATTGATATTAGAACTAAAGAAGTGAAGGGAATATTCCTACCTATACCACGTGTATGGAATATATAATGATTGTGTGATTATAAACAATTATATTTTTAACTATTCTACACGTTTGATTGACTGTCTTTTCAATTGACTGTGTTTTCAATTGACTGTCTTTTTAATTGACTGTGTTTTCAATTGACTGTGTTTTCAGTTGACTGTGTTTTCAATTGATTGTGTTTTCAATTGACTGTTTTCAATTGACTGTCTTTTCAGTTGACTGTCTTTTTAATTGACTGTCTTTTTAATTGACTGTTTTTTCAATTGACTGTGTTTTCAGTTGACTGTCTTTTCAGTTGACTGTCTTTTCAGTTGACTGTGTTTTCAATTGACTGTCTTTTCAATTGACTGTCTTTCCAATTGACTGTCTTTTCAATTGACTGTCTTTTCAATTGACTGTCTTTTCAATTGACTGTCTTTTCAATTGACTGTATTTTCAATTGACTGTCTTTTCAGTTGACTGTGTTTTCAATTGACTGACTTTTCAATTGACTGACTTTTCAATTGACTGTCTTTTCAATTGACTGTCTTTTCAATTGACTGTGTTTTTAATTGATAATTCTATAAAAGATTCATATCTTTTGGCGGTCTTATTTTTGGCGCAAATGATAATTATAACCCACGTGTTGAGGATAAGATACACCGGAGATATGAATGAATCGTATGCCAGTCAGTCGGCAGATGCTCACAAGGAAAATGTGGTGTGAAATTACCGTCCTAGTATCAACAGAAGACTTGACTTTCTGGGATAAAAGCCTTTTAGATATACTCCTTTTGAGAACTAACGTGGTAATTCGATGAGACTTTGCCTTAATCGTCCTATCTTCGCTTTTTCGAAATCTTTTTGTGTTTCAATTATGGCTTCAAATTCCTAAATTATCATTGTGAGTTTCACCTCACCTACAGAGTTTGGATAAATTTAATGCATTTACGTACTGTAATTAATGGGATAAAATTGTATTTGAATTACATTTAATTATAAAGATTCTGAAGGGACTAATACCTCTTCATATGGTGGTTTTCTCTTTTTACCTTCGCAAATTGCAGAAGATAATGTTTGAGGCGATATTTTTTCATCATCTTGTTATTAGCACAACTCCAAAAGAATTCGATCAGTTTGTCTGAAATTTGGTGGGACGATTGGTTATTGTCCAAAAATTATCTCGTAAGATTTTGGGATTGATCCGGTTATATGTCAAGGTCAAGGTCATTTATAACTCAATAACTCAAAAGGTATTCAACCAAATTACTTGAAATTTGGTGAGACGGTTGGTCAATATCCAGGAATCATTTTGTTTAATTTTGATAGTGAACCGGTCAAAGGGGAATGTCATTCATTACACAGGGATTATTGGATAATCAATGTCAATTATAAGCGGTGGCAAACGTATGCGCTCTAACCAAGTATCCGTTTTAGTTTCGATTTTTCTCCTAACAGCCCATGGTATGATTTATGAGTTGTTCATTTCTCTATTTGTTGCAATAACTAATAATCTCCTGGTTACTCGCTTTCATTTTCTGTTTAAATGATAAACAATATTATGTAAGTGACTAAATCTTGGAATAAAGAAATACCTCATTCGAAGTGAAAAACATAACAACGAATCGGTTCTGAAGGGCAGATCCAATGAAATCTCAAAGCCTAGATTCTGTTCTCAAAAAAAGGTATACAAACAAAATACACAATCTACTATAGTATTAAATGTTCAATTGATAATATTTCCAATTGCCAATAATGTTGTATTCAAGTGATTATGTTTCCATTGACTATGTGACAAGTGACATCAGTAGCTTAGTATGGAAGTTGTTTGACACCATTACACTCCAACTAACCTTTTCAAGTAGGTTTAGCTTTTTTAATTGGCTCTAAATGGTGGAACGGAGCTCCAATCGAAGGAATCAATGAGGTGAGAGATTCAAATGATGAAAAGTCACCTCTCAGGCTTCACTTGGCCACATTGAAATGATGAAAAGTCACCTCTCATGCTTTACTTGGCCACATCTAAGTGATGAAAAGTCACCTCTCAGGCTTTACTTGGCCACATCTAAGTGATGAAAAGTCACCTCTCATGCTTTACTTGGTCACATTTAAATGATGAAAAGTCACCTCTCAGGCTTTACTTGGCCACATCTAAGTGATGAAAAGTCACCTCTCAGGCTTTACTTGGCCACATCTAAGTGATGAAAAGTCACCTCTCATGCTTTACTTGGCCACATCTAAGTGATGAAAAGTCACCTCTCAGGCTTTACTTGGCCACATCTAAGTGATGAAAAGTCACCTCTCATGCTTTACTTGGTCACATTTAAATGATGAAAAGTCACCTCTCAGGCTTTACTTGGCCACATCTAAGTGATGAAAAGTCACCTCTCAGGCTTTACTTGGCCACATCTAAGTGATGAAAAGTCACCTCTCAGGCTTTACTTGGCCACATCTAAGTGATGAAAAGTCACCTCTCAGGCTTTACTTGGCCACATCTAAGTGATGAAAAGTCACTGAAAAGTCACCTCTCAGGCTATACTTGGCCACATCTAAGTGATGAAAAGTCACCTCTCATGCTTTACTTGGTCACATTGAAATGATGAAAAGTCACCTCTCAGGCTTTACTTGGCCACATTGAAATGATGAAAAGTCACCTCTCATACTTTACTTGGCCACATCTAAGTGATGAAAAGTCACTGAAAAGTCACCTCTCAGGCTTTAATTGGCCACATCTAAGTGATGAAAAGTCACCTCTCATTCTTTACTTGGTCACATTTAAATGATGAAAAGTCACCTCTCAGGCTTTACTTGGTCACATTTAAATGATGAAAAGTCACCTCCCAGGCTTTACTTGGTCACATTTAAATGATGAAAAGTCACCTCCCAGGCTTTACTTGGTCACATTTAAATGATGAAAAGTCACCCTTCAGGCTTTATTTGGTCACATTTAAATGATGAAAAGTCACCTCTCAGGCTTTACTTGGTCACTTTTAAATGATGAAAATTCACCTCCCAGGCTTTACTTGGTCACATTTAAATGATGAAAAGTCACCTCCCAGGATTTACTTGGTCACATTTAAATGATGAAAAGTCACCTCCCAGGCTTTACTTGGTCACATTTAAATGATGAAAAGCCACCCTTCAGGCTTTATTTGGTCACATTTAAATGATGAAAAGCCACCCTTCAGGCTTTATTTGGTCACATTTAAATGATGAAAAGTCACCCTTCAGGCTTTACTTGGTCACATTTAAATGATGAAAAGCCACCCTTCAGGCTTTATTTGGTCACATTTAAATGATGAAAAGTCACCTCCCAGGCTTTATTTGGTCACTTTCAAAGGGGTTGCAGGTTTCAAATTGCATATTTATTGGTTCTGTGAAGTGAACAGAACATTGAGGTTATTTTATTGGTGTTACAGTGTGTGTTAGATTGGTGTTACAGTGTGTTAGATTGATGTTACAGCGTGTGTTAGATTGGTGTTACAGTGGTTTTTTATATTAGTGTTACAGTGTTATTTACTCTTTCGTTGTTTAGATGAAGATACTAGACTTACTTTTAGTTTTTTATGAGTTCGTATATGAATCGTCTCTGCAGAACAGGTTATTAACTTCAGGTTATCAACTTCAGGTTATTATTCAGGTTATTAACTTCAGGTTATTATTCAGGTTATTAACTTCAGGTTATTATTCAGGTTATTAACTTCAGGTTATTATTCAGGTTATTAACTTCAGGTTATTATTCAGGTTATTAACTTCAGGTTATTATTCAGGTTATTAACTTCAGGTTATTATTCAGGTTATTAACTTCAGGTTATTATTCAGGTTATTAACTTCAGGTTATTATTCAGGTTATTAACTTCAGGTTATTATTCAGGTTATTAACTTCAGGTTATTATTCAGGTTATTAACTTCAGGTTATTTTTCAGGTTATCAACTTCAGGTTATTTTTCAGGTTATCAACTTGAGGTTATTATTCAGGTTATCAACTTCAGGTTATTATTCAGGTTATCAACTTCAGGTTATTTTTCAGGTTATCAACTTCAGGTTATTATTCAGGTTATCAACTTCAAGTGATGTAATTCTTTATTTAGATAAATAATAACTGGTTTAATGATTGTCTTCTAATTACAAAGGAAATGATACTGAGTAAATAATCGGTTACTATTTTATTGGCCCAAGTATAAAAATACACAGTTCAGAAAAAGATTATCGGAAAATGATCAAAAGGGAGTAGAGAGCTATATGAGATGTTAGCATTGGAATCTCTTGTGCCGATCTACCTAGAGACAAGAGTCCTAAGACAAGAAACAACTCAGGTCTTATGCCTAATTCAAAAGTTGCAAACACTACATTAAATAACTAGGCCTATATATTTAATATACAAACATATGGGTATAGGGAGACATGTTTTCTCAAATGGTGTATAACTGACTTTCTGATAGTTTGTTATTTGGAAAATAAAATAGGATGTAAATAATTATCGTAATTGAACACCCTTGTCAATTAGTGAATAATACATAGATATAATCACATTGGAATAATAGTTCTTAACATGTAACAGTATCATCCAATGAAAAATGTAACATGCCCTCATTTTTAAATTTAAGAAGATGGGTAGCTAATTTATCATGTGCAATATATTCCATTACTCACTATAATTGCCATTGTTCCCGAATATCACTTCGGGAACATTTATTGTGATTGGAGAGAAAATGGTGGAAATTTGAAGAAAAAGAGGGGGTGGGAGAACCACCAGTTGAAGCACTGGTGCTAAATGCTGTAAAACTAAGTGGGACAGATAGCAAACTTCATATTGATTTTACAGTTTGCAACAGTATTAGGTTGGTATTCAAATAGTGTATTTATTATTATTGTATGGATTTCATTCGTCAGTTTGTCCACAAGAATGAATAATGGGTTTAAATGACTTTACATTAAGTTTTTTTTTTCGACAGAAATACAGTTCTAATGTTCCTTAACAATTTTAGAAAGTTAGAACATGATTAACGAGCAAATAATTGTAAAAAAGTGTTATACGAAATGACTGATTTTTTACTGAATATTCATAAATTATCGAGTCTAACTGACTTATACTGGAAACCCAATTTTCACCAGCGTATTTAATACTCATGACAGCAACATACATAATATTTTTAAACTGAACTACGTATAAATCAACATTATTCAATAGAATATACTAATTTCAATTTCATTTTAAATTACCATTAGTCCAAACCAGTATTTATCAAATTTAAATATAATTCAAAAGGCAATACTGGATGCAATACGTGTGGTATCACATGGCTGCAATGGTAATTTTTAACCAAAATTATAATTGTAAAAAAGTAAAACATTGGATTTGTTTTCCAAAAAATCTTTACATTGAAATTATTAATATTAGACCGTTACAAATAAAGGAAAAGTTCAACAACCTGTTGCTACATTATTATTATATCATATTCAATATTTTCTAGTTAACATTGAATTTGTTACAATAGGGGCCATTCGAAATGAAAAAAAATACTATAGTGTACCAGTATACTAGCACATCACTGCAGTACTTTCATATACAGGGTGACTCACAAAAAAGTGTACCCAATTTGAATTAATATAAGTATTGTATATATAAATAAATAAGAAATCTTAAGAGCAATGATATGCTGCTATAATTAATTGATACAAGTGAAAATATTATATTTTTCTTCAACTTAAACTCTAATTTATTTTATTTTTAAATTCAATTTTTATATTAATAAAAAGTTGGGTACACTTTTTGTGGGTCACCCTGTATAGTGTATATTAGCAGCTATTTTGGGGGGACATGAAGCTCTCAACCCTAACGTACACTGGTTAGTGACTATAGTATAATCAACTTAATTTTAAAGGACCGTCTCGAGGACGAAAAAGTAATCAATAAATTTTACCATCTCTTTCAATTTTTTCCTAACCTATATGTTATATATAAATATATTATTTCTATTCTTCTTCATAGTTACTAAAAATATTATTAGAAAATATTGATCGGTGAAATATCTTAAGTACCTATTAATATATTTATTGATTCAAATTCTATACAAAAGGTACAAACTCACTACTAATAATTTAAGGAGTTACATGGTCTTAATTATTCGATTTTATGCTCATTCAAATTTTAGCAGGAAACTTTTTCCATACAGTTTGGATTACAAATTACATATTATTTCATTATCTGAATATGACATATGATATACATATGTAAATATAAATTACTTTACAACCAAAAATTCTCCATTGAATATCTTCATGTTTTTAATATGCTATCGTATAGTGCTTTTTTTTTGGACAATGCGTGGTTTCAGGCTGCGGTAAATTAATCATGCGGTAAAATATTGTCCGACACATCCGTTATTTCTAAAACGACCTTAAGGTACGTTTTGCATGCAGCGATTGTTACGATCATTGCTCAATGGCCATCGCCCAGCGACTATCGCTGATCACTAGTTCAATGCTATTCATATGAGTCTGATTTGCAACTAGTGATAATCGCAAAGCATTATATAAATGAATTCCTATTGCTGGGAGATCATTGCTGAGCAATAATCGCTGCATGCAAAACGTACTTTTAACCTTTAAATAATCAAAACTGTTAGGATTACCATAGGATAATTGCCTTGAATAAATTACATACATTACAAATTATGTAACAAGATACTGTAAAGCTCATTCCTGATGAGAATATTCTATTCACACTATTATAAATTGTGGTGTAGAACCAATTAACCAGGAATAAAGTTGTATTGGATTGTAATTAACCCGGGACAAATTAATCGAGACTCTATTTGTATTGGAATATATTAAGCGGGAACCATTTAATCGAGATTATATTTATATGGGAACAAATTAATCGAGATTCTATTTATATGGGAACCAATTAATCGATATTCTATTTATATGGGAATCAATTAACCGGGAATTTAGTTTTATTGTAATCAATTAACCGGGAATTTAGATGTATGTTAATTAATTAACCGGGAATTTAGATGTATGTTAATTAATTAACCGGGAATTTAGTTTTATTGTAATCAATTAACCGGGAATTTAGTTTTATGTTAATTAATTAACCGGGAATTTAGATTTATGTTAATCAATTAACCGTGAATTTAGATTTATGTTAATCAATTAACCGGGAATTTAGATTTATGTTAATCAATTAACCGTGAATTTAGATTTATGTTAATCAATTAACCGGGAATTTAGATTTATGTTAATTAATTAACCGGGAATTTAGTTTTATGTTAATTAATTAACCGGGAATTTAGTTTTATGTTAATTAATTAACCGGGAATTTAGTTTTATGTTAATTAATTAACCGGGAATTTAGATTTATGTTAATTAATTAACCGGTACTACTCATGGAAATCAACCGATAAACAATACACATGTTCTTAACTACCAACTTCTGTCTTTTTATGTATTGGTTAGTAGGTTAGATATTTTCTATTAACGTCAAAACCAATGCATTCGGTGACCTTCTCTCCCGTGTTTCATTTCCATCTCTAGTATTTCTAGATGTCACACCGATAGGGTAAGCTCTCAGTTATTGGACGGTACCTCATTTTCGATCATTTAAGAAGAAATTAATATTTTTCTTACATAATCGAAAATGTAGAACCATCCAATAACTAGGAACTCACCCTTCATGGAGAGGAAATTTTTTTAAGAGATTTTTCGTCGTCAATGTAGCCTATAATGTTATTTGTAAATAAAGGAACTATTTGAAATCGATGTAATATTTCATCTTGAAAGTTGTATGTTTTTAGTTCAATGTTATGTGTTAATATATTTAGAATTATGAATAAATGTGAAGAAATAAAATAAAGGTTTTATTTAAGACATCACCGTTTACTTCATTTTGATGACAAATACAGTATATAAACTCTGCATAAGTGTACACAGATAATAAAAAACAGTATATTTTCACAGTATACTGTATTTTGATAATAAAATACAGTATATTACCGCAGTATACTGTATTACCAAAGGGCTAGTTTCTAGGCAGTCTATAGGCAGTTTTTCAGATGTTTTCGCTGCTGTGCTTTGGATAACGTCACTACTACAGATATGAGGTGAGTTTCTTAAGTTTTTACCATCGCATGCATCACCAATCTTATTATCACACTGCATGTATCACAAGTATTCTGATAGTACACTGAATGTATCACAAGTATTCTGATAGTACACTGAATGTATCACAAGTATTCTGATAGTACACTGAATGTATCACAAGTATTCTGAATTAATGATATTTTAAATAAGAAATATTAATGTGTTCGTGATTGATAACTTATTGCAACATTTATAAAGTTTATTCTGGTATTAGGATTTATCATAATTTTATACTTATTTGTAATGATCTCAGTTTCTCGATCGTAAGGAACAGTCAAATTAATTACAATGATTACCGTTCAATCGGAATTAAAACAAAAAAACAATCGGAATTAAAACAAAAAAACAATCGGAATTAAAAATAAAACAATCGGATGAAAATTGAATACTTCAATCCGATAAAAATTTAAAAAACATCGTATAAATTTTTTTGTAAAACATTGGATATAATTATTGAAGATTAAATTTTTGAAAACAATTTAATAAAAAAAATTAAAATCAATTAGGTAAAAACTTTCAAAGCAATCTGATAAAATTTCAAAATTAATCGGATGATATTCTCAATATCAATCGGTTAAAATTTTCAAAATAAATCGGTAAAATTTTCAAAATAAATCGGATAAAATTTTAAAATTAATCGCATAAAATTTTCAAAAACCAATCGGATAAAATTTTCAAAAATCAATCGGATAAAATTTTCAAAAATCAATCGGATAAAATAAAAATTTCAAAATCAATCGGATAAAATTTTCAAAAACCAATCGCATAAAATTTTCAAAATCAATCTGATAAAATTTCAAAATCAATCGGATAAAATTTTCAAAAACCAATCGGATAAAATTTTCAAAAATCAATCGGATAAAATAAAATTTCAAAATCAATCGGATAAAATTTTCGAAAACCAATCGGATAATATTTTCAAAAATCTATCGGATAAAATAAAATTTCAAAATCAATCAGAATTTTTTTTTCAAAAATCGATCGGATAACTTTTTCCAAATCAATTGGATAAAAAATTTCAAATCAATCGGGTAAAATTTTCACAATCAATCAGGTCAGATTTTCCAAATCAATCGGATAAAATTTTCCAAATCAATCGGATAAAATTTTCAAAAATCAATCGGATAAGATTTTCAAAATTAATCGGATAATGCTTTCAAAGTCAATGATGGGACATTATTTTCATGATTATTCGGATTCAATTTTCAATAACAATCGGACAAATTTTCAATAAAAATCGGACAAATTTTCAATATTAATTGGACACAATTTTCAGTCACAAATGGAAAAGAAAATTCAATAAAAAATACGAATTAGATTTCAACTGCAATAGGATAATATTTGTCTATTTTATGATAATTATAAGCGAATTTAAGAGATACAATTGTTTGATGATTTATTCGTAAATTTGTCCAAATAAATGAAAAACAGATCTCTGAATTTATTAATTGGTCAAATTTTCAATACAAATTGTAATTCATTTTTCCTTAACTATCCACGAGACAAACGTTACTAATAACGTTATTTATTATTAAAATTGTTTTTCTATTCTAATTTTCTTTCAATTCTAATGGAATATTCGTAGCTTGGTAGTCTGATAACAGTGGGGTAGGTTCCGAGTTATCGAACAGTTCCTTCATTTTCGATCATGTAAAAGAAAGAAATAATGTAGAAAATAGAACTAAGAATAAAAGTTAAATAATTATTATTATATACTTTTTCTTACTTATTTGAAAATGTGGAACCGTGCGATATATCGGATACTCTTTTCGCCGGCGAAAGAATAAATTAAAAAGATCGTCATTTACAACAATAAATGAGTCGACGAAATTCAATCGTAATTATCTTAAATTAAAAAGCACAATCTATCTTTTACGTCAAACAATCCCGTCAAAAGGCCATCGATATTATCCAAAATATATTTAACGATAAAATACGATTAATATTCACTAACAAAGGTTTTACCGATGATAGATTTTTGTTCTCGCTAGTACTTTATCTCTTTATATCTTTGAGTACTGTACACCATGCTAAAATGTTTGGTGGTCTTTAGATCGAGAAAATGGAATTCTATATGATGGTTTGACATTTTCGTCAGCATGTGATCTTTACAAAAATTTCCTATTATTGATGTACTTGCTAGAGTTTATCTGGATAGATTGCAGAGGGTTAGAAATGGTGAGATGGTATACTTTAATGTCTACCAGCCTATTGTTAACCCTATGAAAATGCAGTTGTCGAACTGGTTCTGTATTATTGAATGATGTTTTGGTTGATTTAAAAAAAAATTATATTCAATAAGTTTAGTTTCGAATAATATTATTTTCAAATTTTGTTCTTATTTTCAAATAATTTTTCTTTAATTAATTTTTTCTTATTTTCTCAGTCTTACAAAAAAAATCCAAATAAACATATTTAAAATAATAAGATTTTTTAATTTTCTATTAATAATTTTTCAAAATAAAAATAAACTGAAATCCAAAATATTCGACAACTGTATTTTTTTCTCCCCAAATATTAATGAGTGTAAATTTTGTCTAGTTAAAATTTCTAACTTCCCCTAGGATAACATTTTTGAGATTTAGTTAGTTGACAATACATCCTTTAGAGGATACAATGCATCCTTTAGAGGATACAATACATCCTTTAGAGGATACAATACATCCGTTAGAGGATACAATACATCCTTTAGAGGATACAATACATCCTTTAGAGGATATAATACATCTTTTAGAGGATATTCTTTGAATGTTGGACTATAAGGGATAATTTTGTACCGTTAAGAAGTACTTGACCAAATATTGATGAAAAAAATGACGAAGTGTGCTAACTAACACTGTCCGTTTATACCTGAAACTATCATGCGTACAATTGAAAATATGAATAAAATTAAATCATTATATACTTATCTGTTGAATGCTCGAAAATATGGAGCCGTCCGATATTTGGGAACTTACACCTCTTTCTACCTGGAGAAACTTATGGTTGGTTAAAAGAAGATTAAGATGGGAACTCCCCTAATATTCTATGGCCGTCCATAACTCTTTATCTCTCTCTACCTTAAATACTAAATCTATGAAACTTAACCGAAAACTCCTGTATTTTCTACCCCAAAAATAGTAAGTTAATTTCTCAAGAGGTGGCTCTTTGTTTTGAGAATTCATTAAAGGACATTGCTTCTGTTTGTTTTCCAGAGAGATTTTATTCTCTGAACTAAAGAAGTCTTTTTGGTTTTACGGAAAAGAAATAGTCTGCCGACTTTTTATTTAATGTTAGTAAGATTGCACGAACAAAATGTTAATATTGGTCAAGTACTTCCTGGTTACATTTAAAAAGAAGTACACTTTTTTGAAGAATTAGAGTTTTGAACTACTTGGTGGGTCATAAAAGATTAAGTACGACTGCCTCACCATAACTTTCTCTCTAGAGAGGAGATTATAGTGGACCATCGATGATTGAAAAAACCCTACTTAATCTTCTATGACCCCACCATAACTTAGTTAATTCTAGATGTCCAAAATTATTAGTTTGTTAGTTCCGAACCTTAAAATCTACCCTTACTAGGTTCGAAAAGATTATGAGCATCTATAGATAAAAGTTTTTAAAATAGACGGGTAAACATGGTGAAGAATCTATCTCCGATTACCCAAAACCCATTTCTCCATGAATAAAGAATTGATTGAGCCTTAGTCTCTTTCAGGCAAGTTTTGGATAGATTCTTTACCATATTTGCTCTTCAATTATCCAATATGTTACCCAACAAAGCCTTCTAAACCCCAACACCTCCAGCTCATTTAACATGCCTCTTGACTTCCTAAATTCTAAACACCAGGTTTTATTTTTCTCAGTGGGAGATGATGGAAGTCGAGAGCGTCCAAAGTGGCTCGACAAGACCTACACCGCCCTAGAAAGTTTCGTCACGAATGCTCACGATCCCTGGCTGAGTGAAGCTGACAGGGATCCTCTGGCCTGTCAGGAATGCTGTACTTGCTTTGCTACAGGCCAGGCCCCTGCTCCAAAAGTCCCGTTATCTTCCAAGAGAAAAACAAATGCCAATCACGGTCCGTTGCCCGGTGCAGCTATCGTAGAATGCTCTCCACACACAAGAAATGGAAATTGTATCGCAAGGCTCTTCAACAATGAGGTACTGTGTATAGAATATTTTGTACTATGTAGTGTGTATGATTGGTACTGTGTAAATTATGTGCTGTGTATGCTTGGTAATGTGTATATTATTTGTTGTGTAGTGTGTATATGAGGAACTATTTGCATTAGGTACTGAGACATTCGTGTGGCGATACAATTCTAAACTATATATTCTCATCTATATTACTTTATTAATATATTAATTAGACAGAAATTTAGATTATCTATTATATTGAAATTACTTCTTATTTCCTTTTCAAAAAGGTAGAATATTTATACAGCTTATTAACATAATAGCCTTTACATCATTTATTTGAAATTCCATAGCCCGAATACCTAGTCAATGAATTTTCCTCATTTTTTCAATGCAACGTACACACGAAAGACAAACACAATTAGACTATAAATATATCTGTCAGGTCCTTGACATTTACCTTAAGATCTGGCGAATCTCTTGCCAAGTATAGCGATTATTCCAAGTAGGCTGTTTGAAGTCCCTTCTTCGATTGGATAAATGATTGTATTCGAGGACATGAAAGCTGTCTCTGCTTCTTAACCTTTTTTATTCTAACTCTAATCGTTTTTGAAGGGTGTAATCTCCATTACTTTGTCATCATTTCATTTCAAGTTATGCAGCTAGCGTGCTTTGTGTGAATTTACTAGCGTGATGTACTTTACCGTATTTTAATCTGTAACGCTCAGGTATCTGCTAAACTAAGACGTAATTGCAGCCTAGCAATCTAACACGAATAACAAGATATTCTTCCTATTATTAGGATATCCTTCGTGGAATATTATAGGATTAGAACTCTCTTGTTATGTGCGGATTAGAGGATTGAACATTTAGATATTAAATCGTGGTGGTAATTATTAGAAATGTATTTATTGGATGCATGGAATTCAAGAGCTAATTTCGGTAGTTAACGCTTTTAGCTTAAATGAATAATCTCTGAAAAATGTTATAGCGGGGCTCTTCCCTACTCAATCTTCTATGGGCCCACCTTAACCTCCTAAGTTTGATTATATTCCCTCCATTCTGAATTTTGAAAAATATTTGAATGGAGTACAATTATTTTCTGTCTACTATGAACAATAATAATTTCTAAGAATTATTTCCTAACCAAATAATGAGTTTGCTATGTTGTACTTATTAGATAAAATAGTATGCAAGGCCCATAGGTAAGACTACCAATTTTCATAAATACAGCAAAAGAGCAACAGGTTCATTAACTGTGTACTATCTCTCTTCTATTTAATAACCTTCAGTGAATGATAGTAAATGTTACTAATGTTAACATAGGTAATAGTTACTATAGTTACAACCAGGAGTAATTGTTACTATTAGGGGTAATTGTTACTATTAGGGGTAATAGTTACTACCAGGAGTAATTGTTACTATTAGGGGTAATAGTTACTATCAGGGGTAATAGTTACTACCAGGGGTAATTGTTACTATCAGGAGTAATTGTTACTATCAGGGTTATTAGTTTTTATCGGGGGTATTAGTTACTATCAAGAGTAATAGTTACTATCAGGATTAATTGTTACTTTCAGGATTACTAGTTACTATCAGGATTAATACTTACTATCAAGATTAATAGTTATTATCAGGAGTAATAGTTACTATCAGGGGTATTAGTTACTATCAGGGGTAATAGTTACTATCAGGAGTAATAGTTACTATCAGGGGTATTAGTTACTATCAGGGGTAATAGTTACTATCAGTGGTAATAGTTACTATCAGGGGTATTAGTTACTATCTGGGGTATTAGTTACTATCAGGGGTAATAGTTACTATCTGGGGTATTAGTTACTATCAGGGGTAATAGTTACTATCAGGGGTATTAGTTACTATCTGGGGTATTAGTTACTATCAGGGGTAATAGTTACTATCAGTGGTAATAGTTACTATCAGGGGTAATAGTTACTATCAGGGGTATTTGTTACTATCAGGGGTATTAGTTACTATCAGGGGTATTTGTTACTATCAGGGGTAATAGTTACTATCAGGGGTATTAGTTACTATCAGGGGTATTAGTTACTATCAGGGGTATTAGTTACTATCAGGGGTATTAGTTACTATCAGAGGTAATAGTTACTATCAGAGGTAATAGTTACTATCAGAGGTAATAGTTACTATCAGAGGTAATAGTTACTATCAGAGGTAATAGTTACTATCAGAGGTAATAGTTACTATCAGAGGTAATAGTTACTATCAGAGGTAATAGTTACTATCAGAGGTAATAGTTACTATCAGAGGCAGTAGTTACTATCAGTGGCAATTTTTCTCAACAAACAATAGTTACTATATTTCTAATAGACCCTGTGGCATTATGGTAGATTTATCTATGTCAGTGACTGGCATTATGGTAGTCTTATCTATGGCAGTTACTGGCATTATGGCAGGTTTATCTATGGCAGAGAGATGGCATGGGAGTTCTTTCAGGGCATTGTCTACCATAACTCCGCCCCCTCACATGGCATGATAGTGTATTGATTTCAGAGACTCTTTTGCTGAGACTGACTTGTAGTGGTCAGCTGTGAGGGACTGACACTTGTAATGCACTGTACTTGTAATGCACTGTACTTGTAATGGACTGTACTTGTAATACACTGTACTTGTAATAAACTGTACTTGTAATGCACTGTACTTGTAATGGACTGTACTTGTAATGCACTGTACTTGTAATACACTGTACTTGTAATAAACTGTACTTGTAATGCACTGTACTTGTAATACACTGTACTTGTAATACTCAGTCACTAGTATACCAGTCACTAGTAATACCCAGTCACTAGTAATACCAGTCACTAGTAATACCAGTCACTAGTAATACCAGTCACTAGTAATACCAGACACTAGTAAAACCAGACACTAGTAATACCAGTCACTAGTAAAACCAGTCACTAGTAATACCAGTCACTAGTAATACCAGTCACTAGTAATACCAGTCACTAGTAATACCCAGTCACTGGTAATACCAGTCACTAGTAATACCAGTCACTAGTAATACCAGTCACTAGTAATACCAGTCACTAGTAATACCCAGTCACTAGTAATACCCAGTCACTAGTAATACCCAGTCACTAGTAATACCAGTCACTAGTAATACCAGTCACTAGTAATACCAGTCACTAGTAATACCAGACACTAGTAAAACCAGACACTAGTAATACCAGTCACTAGTAAAACCAGTCACTAGTAATACCAGTCACTAGTAATACCAGTCACTAGTAATACCAGTCACTAGTAATACCCAGTCACTGGTAATACCAGTCACTAGTAATACCAGTCACTAGTAATACCAGTCACTAGTAATACCAGTCACTAGTAATACCCAGTCACTAGTAATACCCAGTCACTAGTAATACCAGTCACTAGTAATACTCTGTCTCACTTGTAATACCCAGTCTCACTTTATTACTCTGTTCCACTTGTAATTTTCATGCTATTCTCACTAAATAATACATTACTTTATAATCTGTAATAATATAAAAGAGTTAATGTCAAACCATGAATCAATATTGCCTTCATATTTCTATGTAATGTAATATAATAAAATTACGCCTTTGAAATGACATAAAAATTTATGCTCAGAAAAGTAAAGTTAGGCTAAATTTAAATTACCAGATCGTAACTAAATACCGGATCTAAATTTATATAGATTATTATTTAAAAACTAAGATCAATAAAATATATCTATTGCGAAGAGTGTACGAAAAAAATACGAGGTACAAGAGTTTACTCCAAAAATAAGTATATGTTATTGCTCATATATACAAGAAATATTTTAATGATAACCTATCAAAATCACTGGATAATTGTCCCTTTACCCTGCCGAGAGCCTAATTTTCTTTAAGAATATTTGTAGGCTTTAAACAAAAACCATCGCTGTTCTTTCTTTCCGAATCACAAAAAAGAATAAGCAGCAATGTTTTCGCCCTCAGAACTGAAATTCAATAGCCAGCTCCAATTGGGGCTGTCTGTATGTTTTCCTTTGGGACGATATGCATTATCGGAAAATATTCTCATTGTACCATCGGCCAAAAGAGTCGCTGTCTTCTTTCTGTAACGTCATCATATTCGTAAATAGCATTGTATTTAAATTATTATTAGATAAGCTTTAAAGAAAGTTTCACTATCCGTGAATTCGAATTTTGATGATTTATGCAGGTATGGTAGTTATGTTCGTCATAGTACCTCATTCTGGCAGCCACGAATAAAAAAGCAGTAAAATATTGGTTAGACGCAATTGTATTGGAACATTGGGCTTATTTTTTTATCATAATGTACTGTTCGTAGAGTACTGTTCGGTGGGATTCAAATGACCGAATTGGAACGAAAGACTGGTCTAAATCGCTGAAGATGTTTTGTGTATTAGGGATGTTGAAGCCCATTAGTGGTTGTAATAAACAGAATGGTCACAATAGACGTAATGGTTTAGAAATGTACATGTGATGATCAACATTATTCTTATTATCTGGTACTATTTATTGTCCAAAAACCTGTTTTTACAAACAATGTTTCTCAGAATATTATATTTAGGATCCTTTTTCTCTGTGTAGAAAATATTGTACAGAAAAAAAAAAAAAATTTCGCTATACTCCAGCTCATTAATTCTTCAATAAACCGAATATTTGCGTCGAATAATCATTGATTCAATCTTTACAAATGCTTCGGCTTTTCACATCTGATTTCACTTGGCTTCAAATTACGTTTCCGATTGTCTATACCGCTAACAATAATCTTTAAAAAGGTAATGTTGTTGTCAACTAGACAACATAGGAACAGACTCGTAGAGTTTTTATCTCTAAATTATTCTGGATGTAGATTGTAGAGTCAAGAAAAAAGAATACATTTTTTCACAGTTCACTACGTCCACATTTCCAAAAATAAACTTCACTAATTTTAAAATAGGTTTGAGTACACGAAGACAAATTTGTAAGATTTGAAAATAATAAAAAAGTAGAAAACTGATTTATCAAATAAGTATTAGGCAGTAACTATTTTGTCTGATAGTACATCACCACAGAGACTTTTTTCTCTGATATTACATCATCACAGTGACTCTTTTCTCTGATAGTACATCATCACAGTGACTCTTTTCTCTGACAGTACATCATCACAGTGACTCTTTTCTTTGATAGTACATCGTCACAGTGACTCTTTTCTCTGATAGTACATCATCACAGTGACTCTTCTCTCTGATAGTACATCATCTCAGAGACTCTTTTCTCTGATAGTACATCACCTCAGAGACTCTTTTCTCTGATAGTATATCATCACAGTGACTCTTTTCTCTGATAGTACATCATCACAGTGACTCTTTTCTCTGATAGTACATCATCTCAGTGACTCTTTTCTCTGGTAGTACATCATCGCAGTGACTCTTTTCTCTAATAGTACATAATCGCAGTGACTCTTTTCTCTGAAAGTACATCATGACAGTGACTCTTTTCTCTGATAGTACATCAACACTGTGACTCTTTTCTCTGATAGTACATCATTGCAGTGACTCTTTTCTCTGATAGTACATCATCACAGTGACTCTTTCCTCTGATAGTAAATCATCACTGTGACTCTTTTCTCTGATAGTACATCATCACAGTGACTCTTTTCTCTGATAGTACATCATCACAGTTTCTCTTTTCTCTGATAGTACATCATCACAGTTTCTCTTTTTTCTGATAGTACATCATCACAGTGACTCTTTTCTCTGATAGTACATCATCACAGTGACTCTTTTCTCTGATAGTACATAATCGCAGTGACTCTTTTCTCTGAAAGTACATCATGACAGTGACTCTTTTCTCTGATAGTACATCAACACTGTGACTCTTTTATCTGATAGTACATCATTGCAGTGACTCTTTTCTCTGATAGTACATCATCACAGTGACTCTTTCCTCTGATAGTAAATCATCACTGTGACTCTTTTCTCTGATAGTACATCATCACAGTGACTCTTTTCTCTGATAGTACATCATCACAGTTTCTCTTTTCTCTGATAGTACATCATCACAGTGACTCTTTTCTCTGATAGTACATCATCACAGTGACTCTTTTCTCTGATAGTACATCATCACAGTGACTCTTTTCTCTGATAGTACATCATCACAGTGACTCTTTTCTCTGATAGTACATCATCACAGTGACTCTTTTCTCTGATAGTACATCATCACAGTGACTCTTTTCTCTGATAGTACACAGTTCAAATATTGTAGGAGTAGATTCATCTTACGGAATTTCATGAAGCGTAATTTTTATATGCTTCGTTTTTCTACTACTCGAAAATAATCAACCTCTCTTAGACAATAAATTATTTCGACTACCTTTCACTAACTAAAATGACACTAGAACCATAATACACAAATTTTCAAGAATGCCCTAAGGTTGCCAATTTTACGCAGTGTACTTTTCTAAACGCCGTAAAACTCAAAAAAGCAGGGAAGTTCACTTCGAGAGACACCGCAACAGAATTTATCCTCAGCGCTAAGATTTACGAGAGAGAAAGGCAGGTAGGAGACTTCAGCCGGAAAAATAAACACAAATCTCGGGAAGATGTTCTTCCAGTATAGATGTGGTACCTAACTGCAGTGTAGAGATGTGGTACCTAACTACAGTGTAGAGATGTGGTACCTAACTGCAGTGTAGAGATGTGGTACCTAACTGCAGTGTAGAGATGTGGTACCTAACTGCAGTGTAGAGATGTGGTACCTAACTGCAGGGTAGAGATGTGGTACCTAACTGCAGTGTAGAGATGTGGTACCTAACTGCAGTGTAGAGATGTGGTACCTAACTGCAGTGTAGAGATGTGGTACCTAGCTGCAGTGTAGAGATGTGGTACCTAACTGCAGTGTAGAGATGTGGTACCTAACTGCAGTGTAGAGATGTGGTACCTAACTGCAGTGTAGAGATGTGGTACCTAACTGCAGTGTAGAGATGTGGTACCTAACTGCAGTGTAGAGATGTGGTACCTAACTGCAGTGTAAACTGCTTCTACTAATATAAAACATTCTTTCGTTACCCTTTTCATGTTCTATCTTTGTATGGTCAGGTTTTAAGTATACTCTCTCTGTTGTTTTCAGTCTTCAGAATATTCTCTCTGTTGTTTTCAGTCTTCAGAATATTCTCTCTGTTGTTTTCAGTCTTCAGAATACTCCCTCTGTTGTTTTCAGTCTTCAGAATACTCCCTCTGTTGTTTTCAGTCTTCAGAATACTCTCTCTGTTGTTTTCAGTCTTCAGAATACCCTCTCTGTTGTTTTCAGTCTTCAGAATACTCCCTCTGTTGTTTTCAGTCTTCAGAATACTCTCTCTGTTGTTTTCAGTCTTCAGAATACCCTCTCTGTTGTTTTCAGTCTTCAGAATACCCTCTCTGTTGTTTTCAGTCTTCAGAATACCCTCTCTGTTGTTTTCAGTCTTCAGAATACCCTCTCTGTTGTTTTCAATTTACGATAAACAGAATATTGTAATAATTTCGTCTGATATTCACATCGAATTCCGACACAACCAATAAAAGATGCAAAAGTTGACATGAGATTTGAAATCGGAAGTCTATAACTGCGTCACGCTATGTGGAGAGTAACTGCGTCACGCTATGTGGAGAGTAACTGCGTCATGCTATGTGGAGAGTAACTGCGTCACGCTATGTGGAGAGTAACTGCGTCACGCTATGTGGAGAGTAACTGCGTCACGCTAGAGAGTAACTGCAACACGCTAGAGAGTAACTGCGTCATGCTAGAGAGTAACTGCGTCACGCTATGTGGAGAGTAACTGCGTCATGCTATGTGGAGAGTAACTGCGTCACGCTAGAGAGTAACTGCAACACGCTAGAGAGTAACTGCGTCATACTAGAGAGTAACTACGTCACGCTATGTGGAGAGTAACTGCGTCACGCTATGTGGAGAGTAACTGCGTCACGCTAGAGAGTAACTGCGTCATGCTAGAGAGTAACTGCATCACATTTATATTTATTGTTATTTGTGTACATTTTAAGTATTGTGTCCCTTCAACAAACTTTCAAAAACTTCAGATTTTAAGAATTATGAAATAATTTACGTTTAAATACCTTCTAATTTTCATGACATTATTGCCAATTCGCTTGTTAGCGAGAACACTGTCGTAACTCTAAAAAAACTATTTTTCAGGAGAGCCATTTTAGTACATGCAATGTACGTACATTTAATGGTATATCGTTAGGATATTTAGCCTCTCTAGCGGTACATTCTTGATATACAATAATTTTTAGCAAAATAATCAGTATTTTAAGATTTATATGTTTATATGGATAACTCTAAAATACATATTTTTGTGATTATGACGTTGTTGTTGCAAACAAGCGAATTGTCCCTTGACCATGACATTATTGCCAAATGTCTCTTTATCGTGACATTATTGCCAAATGTCTCTTTATCGTGACATTACTGCCAAATGTCTCTTTATCGTGACATTATTGCAAAATGTCTCTTTATCGTGACATTATTGCCAAATGTCTCTTTATCGTGACATTATGGCCAAATGTCTCTTTATTTACCGAATATCTCTTTATCGACATTATTGCCAAATGTCTCTTCACCGACATTATTGCCAAATGTCTCTTTACCGACATTATTGCCAAATGTCTCTTCACCGACATTATTGCCAAATGTCTCTTTATCGACATTATTGCCAAATGTCTCTTTACCGACATTATTGCCAAATGTCTCTTCACCGACATTATTGCCAAATGTCTCTTTACCGACATTATTGCCAAATGTCTCTTTACCGACATTATTGCCAAATGTCTCTTCACCGACATTATTGCCAAATGTCTCTTTATCGACATTATTGCCAAATGTCTCTTTACCGACATTATTGCCAAATGTCTCTTTACCGACATTATTGCCAAATGTCTCTTTACCGACATTATTGCCGTGACATTAAATTTTTATACCATAGAATTAATTAAAATTATTATTACTAACCGCTTCAACATACCTTGAAATTGTAACGAAATGCTCTCTATACCGTGACATTGTTGCCAGATATCTCTATTTACCATTAAATAATTGCCAGATATTGATTTTTAGCATAAAATAATTGCCATATAGTTCTTTAATTTAGTAGAATTATTGCCAAATGTTTCTAATTAATAAGGCATTTTTGCGAAATACCTTCATATCATGTGTTTTTGAAGTTAAAGGATAATTTCATATCGTGCAAACATTATTGCCAAATACCTCCACATTCCAATACAAAGTGTTAAATTTTTTAATGGTATTCTATTTGAGTTGTTTCTATAACACTTAACATATTAAGTGTGTTAAGTGTTTCTACATGGCATACTGTTGGTGTTAAGTGTCTCTACATGGCATAATGTTGGTGTTAAGTGTCTCTACATGGCATACTGTTGGTGTTAAGTGTCTCTACATGGCATAATGTTGGTGTTAAGTGTCTCTACATGGCATACTGTTGGTGTTAAGTGTCTCTACATGGCATAATGTTGGTGTTAAGTGTCTCTACATGGCATACTGTTGGTGTTAAGTGTCTCTACATGGCATACTGTTGGTGTGAAGTGTCTCTACATGGCATTCTGTTGGTGTGAAGTGTCTCTACATGGCATACTATTGGTGTTACCACATTTATACCTCAAGGTGACATTTCAAAAGATGTATTTGGTGAAAAAAATTATATATTATTTATTGATTTTTTTTATTGTTTATAATGCGTTCATTACCCATATATCAAAAGAATATAACATTTTTTCATTTTCTTCACGCTCAAGCTAATTGAGTGCATGAAGGGCTAAGAGTCTCAACACAGCATAGTTTGTAGCATAGCAGTTGTAGCTAAAGTTTCACCCTATCTGCAGTGTCCACACAATCAATATCTTTGAGCGTAGTCTTCGTACAAACTTGTTGCGTGTCAGTGCAATCAAACGAACTGATGTCTTTTTATATTATAAAGAACGATAATAGTCTGCGAGCTGTTCCAGTGGAGTTTCACATGGCTAATCAGTAGCAGTTACTCATGTTATATACTCCTCACTCATGATATCTAAAATAAGGTCGAGTGCAACTCGGAATATATGTAGTGGCAGGAATCAGACTAAATACAGTCCAAATGCTATAAATTGAATTGGATTAAGGGGATATATTAGCTGTAACTCGTGGTAGAATGTTAAGTGAGATTGAGGTCATTCTGAAGAATTTATGTCTATGTCCATTTGAAACTCTTTGATTGTCTATTTTAATTTTAAGCTTTCAAAGGTCTTCTTAATTTAACCTTCTCTTTAAAACGCATATTGGTGTACCAAAGACAGTGTCTAACAAAAATTCATTTGGTAGTTTATTGATGGATTGAACACCAGTAAGACTGTTTACTCTAGCTTCACTGAAAAGAAGACTTCTTAAATATGAAAGTAAATATTGTTCGCCATTCTTGGCAGTCTCTTCATTAATTAACTAAAAAAATATGTTTGGACGGCGCTTAATTTCTAGAAAAATAGGAAGAGTTCATCATTGAAATAAAGGTCGTGAGTTTTTGGTCATGAGAAGTTCCGTTCAGCTCGATATAATATCAGAGAGTCTGTGGAAGGGGGAAAAAACAAAACTGTCATCGAAAGGAGCTGAGTCTTCAATTTTGGTCATTGCAGTGACCCCAAAGAGCCATTCTTCACTCCCACTTCAGCCAATTACTCAAACACTCGCAAGACAATACGGATCCCTCTCTAAGTTTTCCAATTAACTCATCTGTGCCCGATGAAGACATTCGATAGTTCATTTCTCAAAGACTCTTTCGGTGTTTCAGGCCTATTCATCTGCTCACAATAAGGAAATTGAAGCAGAGGAGAGTTTTGTATTACGAATTTGATATCAAGGTGTTACGAATTGAATTGTTGTATATGATGAGGCACTGTAGATAGAGGCCTGGAGACACTGTAGATAGAGGCAAGGAGACACTGTAGATAGAGGCCTGGAGACACTGTAGATAGAGGCCTGGAGACACTGTAGATAGAGGCCTGGAGGCACTGTAGATAGAGGCCTGGAGGCACTGTAGATAGAGGCCTGGAGACACTGTAGATAGAGGCATGGAGACATTGTACATAGAGGCCTGTGTACTCTGTAGATGATTAGGCCCGAAAATTCCGTAGATGATGAGGCCTGTAGAATCTGTAGATGATGAGGACAATGCCGCTATTTTTTTGGGAAGCACTGTAAAAGACAATGTCTTGTATCCAGTTTACTGCCACATTTAGTCTCGCCAGGTCAAATTCTTGTACGCTGTCCCATTGTTAGGATTCTACTTGCAACTTCTTGGCCTCTCAACAACTTCCACCATTTCTGTTCCTTGGTTTCTCTGCGCAAGTTATGGACTTTTAGTGTCAGGTGGAAGTAGTAAGTGAGAGGACAGCCCTGGTAGAATATCTGGTGGTTATCTGGAAGTCTGCTGATGATATCAGTGTATTGTAAGCCAGATAAACATTTTCTTCAGGAAGCCATGTTGAAGAACACATTTCAAGTATGAAATCTAATTCCTAATTAGGTTTTTTTTTTCTGATAGTGATCCACTTCTTAATGTTAATCCTTTATGCTCCAAAATGATTTGATCGTGAAAAGCAAATATTTTTATAATATTAATGTAATATATAAGCAAACTAAGCATAGTCAACTATAAAATTTAACATTTTTTAAAGCGTAATCATGGGTTCTAATGAATAAAAGCATACACATGTTTTTAACCGGTCGTTTAAGGATAATTTCTCTAAACTTATTAATTCAAAATATTATCGATCTGTTTCTATAACTAAACAGATTTATTATAAGTTACAAA
Organism: Caprella mutica; assembly: GCA_947561585.1. NCBI lineage: Eukaryota > Metazoa > Arthropoda > Malacostraca > Amphipoda > Caprellidae > Caprella > Caprella mutica. The sequence continues at coordinate 247,411 of CANNZV010001196.1, read as the reverse complement.
TGGTGGTTCTCATTGCGACTAATTCGTGATTTTAAAATTTGGTATTAAAAGGATACCAAAATGAATAGATTTTCTTTTTATTAAACGATATTAAAGGTATTTTCTTATGTTTTTACCCTTAAAGATATGTACATTGTACATGAATGATTATACCACTTTCATGAAATTGTTTCCTGGCTTCATAATATTGTTTCCTTTCTTCATAAGACTGTCTCCTGGTTTCATAAGATTGTCTCCTGGTTTCATAAGATTGTCTCCTGGTTTCATAAGATTGTCTCCTGGTTTCATAAGATTGTCTCCTGGTTTCATAAGATTGTCTCCTGGTTTCATAAGATTGTCTCCTGGTTTCATAAGATTGTCTCCTGGTTTCATAAGATTGTCTCCTGGTTTCATAAGATTGTCTCCTGGTTTCATAAGATTGTCTCCTGGTTTCATAAGATTGTCTCCTGGTTCCATAAGATTGTCTCCTGGTTTCATAAGATTGTCACCTGGTTTCATAAGATTGTCTCCTGGTTTCATAAGATTGTCTCCTGGTTTCATAAGATTGTCTCCTGGTTCCATAAGATTGTCTCCTGGTTTCATAAGATTGTCTCCTGGTTTCATAAGATTGTCTCCTGGTTCCATAAGATTGTCTCCTGGTTTCATAAGATTGTCTCCTGGTTTCATCAGATTGTCTCCTGGTTCTATAAGATTGTCTCCTGGTTTCATAAGATTGTCTCCTGGTTTCATAAGATTGTCTCCTGGTTTCATAAGATTGTCTCCTGGTTCTATAAGATTGTCTCCTGGTTTCATAAGATTGTCTCCTGGTTTCATAAGATTGTCTCCTGGTTCCATAAGATTGTCTCCTGGTTCCATAAGATTGTCTCCTGGTTTCATAAGATTGTCTCCTGGTTCCATAAGATTGTCTCTTGGTTCCATAAGATTGTCTCCTGGTTTCATAGGATTGTCTCCTGGTCTCAAAAATTGGCTCCTGGTTCCATAAGATTGTCTCCTGGTTCCATAAGATTGTCTCCTGGTTTCATAAGATTGTCTCCTGGTTTCATAAGATTGTCTCCTGGTTCCATAAGATTGTCTCCTGGTTTCATAAGATTGTCTCCTGGTTTCATAAGATTGTCTCCTGGTTCCATAAGATTGTCTCCTGGTTTCAAAAGATTTTCTCCTGGTCTCAAAAATTGGCTCCTGGTTCCATAAGATTGTCTCCTGGTTTCATAAGATTGTCTCCTGGTTTCATAAGATTGTCTCCTGGTTTCATAAGATTGTCTCCTGGTTCCATAAGATTGTCTCCTGGTTTCATAAGATTGTCTCCTGGTTTCATAAGATTGTCTCCTGGTTCCATAAGATTGTCTCCTGGTTTCATAAGATTGTCTCCTGGTTTCATAAGATTGTCTCCTGGTTCCATAAGATTGTCTCCTGGTTTCATCAGATTGTCTCCTGGTTCTATAAGATTGTCTCCTGGTTTCATAAGATTGTCACCTGGTTTCATAAGATTGTCTCTTGGTTCCATAAGATTGTCTCTTGGTTCCATAAGATTGTCTCCTGGTTTCATAAGATTGTCTCCTGGTTTCATAAGATTGTCTCCTGGTTCCATAAGATTGTCTCCTGGTTTCATCAGATTGTCTCCTGGTTCTATAAGATTGTCTCCTGGTTTCATAAGATTGTCTCCTGGTTTCATAAGATTGTCTCCTGGTTTCATAAGATTGTCTCCTGGTTCTATAAGATTGTCTCCTGGTTTCATAAGATTGTCTCCTGGTTCCATAAGATTGTCTCCTGGTTCCATAAGATTGTCTCCTGGTTCCATAAGATTGTCTCCTGGTTCCATAAGATTGTCTCCTGGTTTCATAAGATTGTCTCCTGGTTTCAAAAATTGGCTCCTGGTTTCATAAGATTGTCTCCTGGTTTCAAAAATTGGCTCCTGGTTCCATAAGATTGTCTCCTGGTTCTATAAGATTGTCTCCTGGTTCCATAAGATTGTCTCCTGGTTCCATAAGATTGTCTCCTGGTTTCATAAGATTGTCTCCTGGTTTCATCAGATTGTCTCCTGGTTCCATAAGATTGTCTCCTGGTTTCATAAGATTGTCTCCTGGTTTCATAAGATTGTCTCCTGGTTTCATAAGATTGTCTCCTGGTTTCATAAGATTGTCTCCTGGTGTCATAAGATTGTCTCCTGGTTCCATAAGATTGTCTCCTGGTTTCATAAGATTGTCACCTGGTTTCATAAGATTGTCTCCTGGTTTCATAAGATTGTCTCCTGGTTTCATAAGATTGTCTCCTGGTTCCATAAGATTGTCTCCTGGTTTTATAAGATTGTCTCCTGGTTTCATAAGATTGTCTCCTGGTTCCATAAGATTGTCTCCTGGTTTCATAAGATTGTCTCCTGGTTTCATCAGATTGTCTCCTGGTTCTATAAGATTGTCTCCTGGTTTCATAAGATTGTCTCCTGGTTTCATAAGATTGTCTCCTGGTTTCATAAGATTGTCTCCTGGTTCTATAAGATTGTCTCCTGGTTTCATAAGATTGTCTCCTGGTTTCATAAGATTGTCTCCTGGTTCCATAAGATTGTCTCCTGGTTCCATAAGATTGTCTCCTGGTTTCATAAGATTGTCTCCTGGTTCCATAAGATTGTCTCTTGGTTCCATAAGATTGTCTCCTGGTTTCATAGGATTGTCTCCTGGTCTCAAAAATTGGCTCCTGGTTCCATAAGATTGTCTCCTGGTTCCATAAGATTGTCTCCTGGTTTCATAAGATTGTCTCCTGGTTTCATAAGATTGTCTCCTGGTTCCATAAGATTGTCTCCTGGTTTCATAAGATTGTCTCCTGGTTTCATAAGATTGTCTCCTGGTTCCATAAGATTGTCTCCTGGTTTCAAAAGATTTTCTCCTGGTCTCAAAAATTGGCTCCTGGTTCCATAAGATTGTCTCCTGGTTTCATAAGATTGTCTCCTGGTTTCATAAGATTGTCTCCTGGTTTCATAAGATTGTCTCCTGGTTCCATAAGATTGTCTCCTGGTTTCATAAGATTGTCTCCTGGTTTCATAAGATTGTCTCCTGGTTCCATAAGATTGTCTCCTGGTTTCATAAGATTGTCTCCTGGTTTCATAAGATTGTCTCCTGGTTCCATAAGATTGTCTCCTGGTTTCATCAGATTGTCTCCTGGTTCTATAAGATTGTCTCCTGGTTTCATAAGATTGTCACCTGGTTTCATAAGATTGTCTCTTGGTTCCATAAGATTGTCTCTTGGTTCCATAAGATTGTCTCCTGGTTTCATAAGATTGTCTCCTGGTTTCATAAGATTGTCTCCTGGTTCCATAAGATTGTCTCCTGGTTTCATCAGATTGTCTCCTGGTTCTATAAGATTGTCTCCTGGTTTCATAAGATTGTCTCCTGGTTTCATAAGATTGTCTCCTGGTTTCATAAGATTGTCTCCTGGTTCTATAAGATTGTCTCCTGGTTTCATAAGATTGTCTCCTGGTTCCATAAGATTGTCTCCTGGTTCCATAAGATTGTCTCCTGGTTCCATAAGATTGTCTCCTGGTTCCATAAGATTGTCTCCTGGTTTCATAAGATTGTCTCCTGGTTTCAAAAATTGGCTCCTGGTTTCATAAGATTGTCTCCTGGTTTCAAAAATTGGCTCCTGGTTCCATAAGATTGTCTCCTGGTTCTATAAGATTGTCTCCTGGTTCCATAAGATTGTCTCCTGGTTCCATAAGATTGTCTCCTGGTTTCATAAGATTGTCTCCTGGTTTCATCAGATTGTCTCCTGGTTCCATAAGATTGTCTCCTGGTTTCATAAAATTGTCTCCTGGTTTCATAAGATTGTCTCCTGGTTTCATCAGATTGTCTCCTGGTTCTATAAGATTGTCTCCTGGTTTCATAAGATTGTCTTCTGGTTTCATAAGATTGTCTCCTGGTTTCATAAGATTGTCTCCTGGTTCCATAAGATTGTCTCCTGGTTCCATAAGATTGTCTCCTGGTTTCATAAGATTGTCTCCTGGTTTCATAAGATTGTCTTCTGGTTCCATAAGATTGTCTCTTGGTTTGATAATATTGTCTCCTGGTTCCATAAGATTGTCTCCTGGTTTCATAAGATTGTCTCCTGGTTTCATAAGATTGTCTCCTGGTTCAATAAGATTTTCTCTTGGTTCCATAAGATTGTCTCCTGGTTCAATAAGATTTTCTCTTGGTTCCATAAGATTGTCTCTTGGTTTCATAAGATTGTCTCCTGGTTTCAAAAATTGGCTCCTGGTTCCATAAGATTGTCTCCTGGTTCCATAAGATTGTCTCCTTGTTTCATAAGATTGTCTCCTGGTTTCATAAGATTGTCTCCTGGTTCCATAAGATTGTCTCCTGGTTTCATAAGATTGTCTCCTGGTTCCATAAGATTGTCTCCTGGTTCCATAAGATTGTCTCCTGGTTTCATAAAATTGTCTCCTGGTTTCATAAGATTGTCTCCTGGTTTCATCAGATTGTCTCCTGGTTCTATAAGATTGTCTCCTGGTTTCATAAGATTGTCTCCTGGTTTCATAAGATTGTCTCCTGGTTTCATAAGATTGTCTCCTGGTTCCATAAGATTGTCTCCTGGTTCCATAAGATTGTCTCCTGGTTTCATAAGATTGTCTTCTGGTTTCATAAGATTGTCTCCTGGTTTCATAAGATTGTCTCCTGGTTTGATAATATTGTCTCCTGGTTCCATAAGATTGTCTCCTGGTTTCATAAGATTGTCTCCTGGTTTCATAAGATTGTCTCCTGGTTCAATAAGATTGTCTCCTGGTTCCATAAGATTGTCTCCTGGTTCCATAAGATTGTCTCCTGGTTTCATAAAATTGTCTCCTGGTTTCATAAGATTGTCTCCTGGTTTCATAAGATTGTCTCCTGGTTTCATAAGATTGTCTCCTGGTTTCATAAGATTGTCTCCTGGTTCCATAAGATTGTCTCCTGGTTCCATAAGATTGTCTCCTGGTTTCATAGGATTGTCTCCTGGTTCCATAAGATTGTCTCCTGGTTCCATAAGATTGTCTCCTGGTTTCATAAGATTGTCTCCTGGTTCCATAAGATTGTCTCTTGGTTCCATAAGATTGTCTCCTGGTTTCATAGGATTGTCTCCTGGTCTCAAAAATTGGCTCCTGGTTCCATAAGATTGTCTCCTGGTTCCATAAGATTGTCTCCTGGTTTCATAAGATTGTCTCCTGGTTTCATAAGATTGTCTCCTGGTTCCATAAGATTGTCTCCTGGTTGCATAAGATTGTCTCCTGGTCTCAAAAATTGGCTCCTGGTTCCATAAGACTGTCTCCTGGTTCCATAAGATTGTCTCCTGGTTTCATAAGATTGTCTCCTGGTTTCATAAGATTGTCTCCTGGTTCCATAAGATTGTCTCCTGGTTTCATAAGATTGTCTCCTGGTTTCATAAGATTGTCTCCTGGTTCCATAAGATTGTCTCCTGGTTTCATCAGATTGTCTCCTGGTTCTATAAGATTGTCTCCTGGTTTCATAAGATTGTCACCTGGTTTCATAAGATTGTCTCTTGGTTCCATAAGATTGTCTCTTGGTTCCATAAGATTGTCTCCTGGTTTCATAAGATTGTCTCCTGGTTTCATAAGATTGTCTCCTGGTTCCATAAGATTGTCTCCTGGTTTCATCAGATTGTCTCCTGGTTCTATAATATTGTCTCCTGGTTTCATAAGATTGTCTCCTGGTTTCATAAGATTGTCTCCTGGTTTCATAAGATTGTCTCCTGGTTCTATAAGATTGTCTCCTGGTTTCATAAGATTGTCTCCTGGTTCCATAAGATTGTCTCCTGGTTCCATAAGATTGTCTCCTGGTTCCATAAGATTGTCTCCTGGTTCCATAAGATTGTCTCCTGGTTTCATAAGATTGTCTCCTGTTTTCAAAAATTGGCTCCTGGTTTCATAAGATTGTCTCCTGGTTTCAAAAATTGGCTCCTGGTTCCATAAGATTGTCTCCTGGTTCTATAAGATTGTCTCCTGGTTCCATAAGATTGTCTCCTGGTTCCATAAGATTGTCTCCTGGTTTCATAAGATTGTCTCCTGGTTTCATCAGATTGTCTCCTGGTTCCATAAGATTGTCTCCTGGTTTCATAAAATTGTCTCCTGGTTTCATAAGATTGTCTCCTGGTTTCATCAGATTGTCTCCTGGTTCTATAAGATTGTCTCCTGGTTTCATAAGATTGTCTCCTGGTTTCATAAGATTGTCTCCTGGTTTCATAAGATTGTCTCCTGGTTTCATAAGATTGTCTCCTGGTTTCATAAGATTGTCTTCTGGTTCCATAAGATTGTCTCCTGGTTCCATAAGATTGTCTTCTGGTTTCATAAGATTGTCTCCTGGTTTCATAAGATTGTCTCCTGGTTTGATAATATTGTCTCCTGGTTCCATAAGATTGTCTCCTGGTTTCATAAGATTGTCTCCTGGTTTCATAAGATTGTCTCCTGGTTCAATAAGATTTTCTCTTGGTTCCATAAGATTGTCTCCTGGTTCAATAAGATTTTCTCTTGGTTCCATAAGATTGTCTCCTGGTTTCATAAGATTGTCTCCTGGTTTCAAAAATTGGCTCCTGGTTCCATAAGATTGTCTCCTGGTTCCATAAGATTGTCTCCTTGTTTCATAAGATTGTCTCCTGGTTTCATAAGATTGTCTCCTGGTTCCATAAGATTGTCTCCTGGTTTCGTAAGATTGTTTGGAACCTCTTAACTTCCTTCTCATATATTTTCTAGACCAGTTTATGGTCTTGTTTTAATATCTCATGGCTTGTATCATGACTACGGTCTTCTATGATTTACAGTCTATAGAATAATAGAACTTTAGGTTATTATAATATGTAGGTTGACAAATTTCTTCTTTTCGTGAGGCAGCCATCTTGAATGAGATGTTTTTATTATGACTTCAAATAATTGAACAAGTCAAAATAATTTAATGGAACATGAATGAATTGCGCATCGCTAAATAATTTTATTAATGAACCTTATAATTAATAACAGTTAAATTTTTTAATTTGTGAGATTTGCAGGTTGGAGATTTCAATCAATTTATTCAAATTAAGTGAAAAATTCTACTACGTCAATTCAAGATGGCGCCTGATAAATAGTTTAAAAAACTATTTATTTAATTCTATTGAATGTGATAAAAAAACTCTCACTACCTGATCATACCTGCACATTATTAACATTACAAATTACTATCCCTGATTTTTAACACGAAACTACAAAACTCATTAATAGCTTATTCAAATATACTTAATAATGCTAACTAGACAGCAGAAGGCAAATGTTTGATGAGATCCATCTCCATGTTCTGTCAGAAGGTCGAAGATGTTTCTAAGCGATAGTGACATTTATTAGCCCTGGGAGTAATGCCAGCAGCCCCCCTACCCCCGAATTCTCAACCCCCCCCCCCTCTACCCCTCTCTCTTTAGATAAGACTGGCCCGTATCACATCTACAGAGTGTTCAGAAATGACATCTCATTTTAATAAGATGTATTAATATCAGTCTGAACATTCGTATCAGTGGTACGTATACACTTGAGACACTCGGTAGAACAATTTCGCAATGTTGAAATATAACAATTTAACAAAGTAGAAATATGAAAGTTTAATCAAAGATGAAAATCTCACAATAGTTATTAGTTTAATCATTTCGTTTTTTACCATAACAAGTGTTTGGTGTATAGTATATATCTTTTTCCTGAACAGTATAGATAATTACTAGTATTAGTAAAATAATTAGAATACAATTGTAATCTGTTTAATGAGCCTATGAAATATTTCTTTCCATTATAATCAATATTAATGAATATAAATAGGATTTTGATGTAAAAAATTGGACTTGGAAACAATATTTACAGTTACAAAAGAAAAATCATAAGTCCAAATAAAAGTGCTAATGTAAAAAAAACTGCAATTCTTTAGAGTTTAAACAGTATTGATCTTTATATGTACATTATACACACCACTTAGAGTTACCATCTGGTGTACTATACCACACCACTTAGAGTTACCATCTGGTGTACTATACCACACCACTTACAGTTACCATCTGTTGTACTATAGCACACCACTTACAGTTACCATCTGGTGTACTATACCACACCACTTACAGTTACCATCTGTTGTACTATAGCACACCACTTACAGTTACCATCTGTTGTACTATACCACACCACTTACAGTTACCATCTGGTGTACTATACCACACCACTTACAGTTATACGTCAGAAAGTGTTTACTGTGGAAAGCAAATATTGAAATATGAAACCGTACCCTTCTTCTGTGAGGAATGAAGTTATTAGAGGAAAAATATACAGTGGTGGGAACTGTAGAAACTGTAGATGATGAGGCTTGTAGAAACTGTAGAGATACCTGTAGATACTGTAGATAGAGGCCTGTAGACACTATAGATAGAAGCCTGTAGACACTGTAGATGATGAGGCCTTTAGACACTGTAGATGATAAGGCCTGTAGACACTATAGATGATCAAGCCTGTAGACACTGTAGATCATAAGGCCTGTAGACACTGTAGATGATAAGGCCTGTAGACACTATAGATGATGAAGCCTGTACACACTGTAGATTTTGATTCCTGTGGACACTGTAAATGATGTATCGTGATTGGTTATAGTATCTAATACGTGATTTTAAATATCTAAATAGCGTCCAGTTGTAGATTTGACATCCCCAATGAGCAGCCCCTCCCTTCCAGTGTCTTCACATCCCCCCCCCCTCTATGTTTTCACCTTCACCGTCTCTGAAGTGCATTAAGATAGACTGTGAAGAGCACTTCAGTGATAGGGCCTTCAATGGAAGTTATAGGGTACATTTTTCCTGCCTTCACTAGCTTCACTTCACTGCCTTCTCTTCATCCCTTGAAAATATCACCACAATATCCTTATTCTCATCACTAAGCATTCCGTTTCATCATTCATTTTCATTCAATTAGTGCCCCGAAAATTCATCACTCATTCTTTTGTTGCTTTCCTGTGCCCAGAAACACCATCACCCTGTAATTACGCATTGAATTCAAGCTCATGTTGATGTATTATGTTAGTTATTTAAGAAGATTTAGCAGCATCGACAGGATGGAATTGAATTGAATTATGTGAATAATATTTGAAAAATCATAATTTAAAATCATTATTAAAATCATTGAGCATTGTCACTGACTAGTGGTAGGTGACTTTGTTCATAGAGCCACTTTTCTTTCTGACTGTTACTATGAGTCCCTTGTATACATTCTCCTTTTGACGTCAGCTATAAGGCCATTGGTTCTAAAACTGAGGTTAAACCTCTGCAATTTAATTAAATAATTAAAAGTTTTATTTTTTTTCATCAATTTATATTTTTTATCAGTCAGTTTCAATTTGTTTTTATTGCGGTAACCAATTTACTCCTCTTGTTATTTGACGCACTTTCTTATGCATGTTTTCAATTTAGGAGAACATGTCCAAAAGAACACCTAGCAGATATATTCGTGACTCTGGGAATTATTGCTGTAGTTTGGGTATTAGCATTTGAATAATGTACAGAGATGAACAAAACAATAGTGTGAACAGAAAAATAGTGTGAACAAAACAATAGTGTGAACAAAAAAGTTCGTTAGAACAAATCAGTTCGTGTGAACAAAAAAGTTCGTGAGAACAAATCAGTTTGTTTAATTTTTTTTTCAATTTATAACACTGATCGACATCATTATTCAGAGCTCACATTGTCGGCATGTATGTACATCTTCTTTTTATTTACCTTCTCCAATCTACTTCTAAATTACCTTAATTCTAAACTTCTAAATCCACAAACCGATCAATAGTCCTCTAGTGCTCTAGGAAAACTGCCATGCGGACAACTGCCATGCGGACAACTGCCATGCGGATAACTGCCATGCGGATAACAGCCATGCGGATAACTGCCATGCGGACAACTGCCATGCGGACAACTGCCATGCGGATAACTGCCATGCGGATAACAGCCATGCGGACAACTGCCATGCGGACAACTGCCATGCGGACAACTGCCATGCGGACAACTGCCATGCGGATAACAGCCATGCGGACAACTGCCATGCGGACAACTGCCATGCGGACAACTGCCATGCGGACAACTGCCATGCGGACAACTGCCATGCGGACAACTACCATGCGGACAACTGCCATGCGGATAACAGCCATGCGGACAACTGCCATGCGGACAACTGCCATGCGGACAACTGCCATGCGGATAACAGCCATGCGGACAACTGCCATGCGGATAACAGCCATGCGGACAACTGCCATGCGGACAACTGCCATGCGGACAACTGCCATGCGGATAACAGCCATGCGGACAACTGCCATGCGGACAACTGCCATGCGGATAACAGCCATGCGGACAACTGCCATGCGGACAACTGCCATGCGGATAACAACCATGCGGACAACTGCCATGCGGATAACAGCCATGCAGACAACTGCCATGCGGACAACTGCCATGCGGACAACTGCAATGCGGATAACAGCCATGCGGATAACAGCCATGCGGACAACTGCCATGCGGATAACAGCCATGCGGACAACTGCCATGCGGACAACTGCCATGCGGATAACAGCCATGCGGACAACTGCCATGCGGATAACAGCCATGCGGACAACTGCCATGCGGACAACTGCCATGCGGATAACAGCCATGCGGACAACTGCCATGCGGACAACTGCCATGCGGACAACTGCCATGCGGATAACAGCCATGCGGACAACTGTTATGCGGACAACTGTTATGCGGACAACTGCCATGCGGACAACAGCCATGCGGACAACAGCCATGCGGATAACAGCCATGCGGACAACTGCCATGCGGATAACAGCCATGCGGACAACTGCCATGCGGACAACTGCCATGCGGATAACAGCCATGCGGACAACTGCCATGCGGATAACAGCCATGCGGACAACTGCCATGCGGACAACTGCCATGCGGATAACAGCCATGCGGACAACTGCCATGCGGACAACTGCCATGCGGACAACTGCCATGCGGACAACTGCCATGCGGATAACAGCCATGCAGACAACTGTTATGCGGACAACTGTTATGCGGACAACTGCCATGCGGACAACAGCCATGCGGACAAATGCCATGCGGATAACAGCCATGCGGACAACTGTTATGCGGACAACAGCCATGCGGACAACTGTTATGCGGACAACTGTTATGCGGACAACTGCCATGCGGACAACTGCCATGAGGACAACTGTTATGCGGACAACTGCCATGCGGACAACTGCCATGCAGACAACTGCCATGCAATATATTATAATTTTATTTTGGGTGAATTTTAATGCACTTGAAAACTTAACCTATCTTGGAATTAATTTGACGTGATGTATATTTTCATTTTAACCTAAAATTTTAATATAAAAATGTTAATTGTATAATAAGAAATTGTGAATGAAGAAGCATTGAAATTAGTATTGAAGTAAAACTAGATTTCTTTCTTTGTTACAATCATTTTCTTTCACATTTTACGCCTTAAATAATCAATTGGTTGACAAACTGATTGGAATCTATTGATACAAAACTGTTTTTTCAAACATTTCCGAATACAAAGAATAGTACAAAGATAAGCTTTACAGGTTAAAAATTTTGTGGTCTTGCATCTTACCATTTTAGAGTTGCTTTCACACTGCACTGGCATATATGAGTTAACTAAAATGTTGATTTGCTATTAGTATAATAACAAATTTAATGAACATATTTCAGTAACAATTATTCTCATATTTTTGACACTTTTCGAATATTTATAAGACATTCTTCTGGTCGGTGGGAGCTAGAAACAAGGAAACTATTGAAAAACAAATTCAAATTTCAAAGTTACTGAGTAAAGTGTTTTGTTAACATAGAAATAAGATAAATACTACTTCAGTTTCTAATCCTGAATCTAGCAGAAAAGTTTGTTTTTACAAATAAAAAATATTGATTAACCCAATGAAAATTCTTAAATAGTAAAATGCAAAATTACACTGACTGGAAATTTTAACCTGTAAAGCTTGTGTTTGAACTATTCTTTGTATTTTGAAATGTTTGAAAAGAAAGTTTTGCATCTATAGATTTTCCACTTCTTGTCAACCATTTGATTGTTTAATGAGCTAAATGGGTTAAATATGATTTAAAAAATAAATGAATTCAGTATACTTCAGCTTTAAATTCTGAATCTACCGTCAATATTAATTCTTATACTTCTTTATGCACATTTCGGACTGTACGATTAATATTATACTTAATTTTTAGGTAAAGATAATAATATACTTCACATCAAATTAATTCCATGAAAGGTTAAGTTTACAAGTGCATTACAATTCACCCAAAATAAAATTAAAATATATTACATGGCAATTTGTCACATGGCAGTTGTCCCCATGGCAGTTGTCCGTACACCGTCCTCTAGTGTCTACATCATTCAACTTCTACATCTTCTAACATCTTACTACAGTCGATCTTCTAACCAGCAAATAGATCTTTCAATAACTGAATTCTCAAACTAATAGATCCTTTAATCACCAGATTATCCAATTGCCAGACTATCTAATTACTAGATATTCAAAATATTCGTATCACCTGTAGAATCCGCACCCTAGTTCTTTTTGGTGTGCAGATTGTACAAGAGTGAGCTTGGGTGCAGATTCTACAAGCTCGTAACATTCTTTCAATCACCAAATCTTTCAAATCACCAAATCTTTCAAATCACCAAATCTTTCAAATCACCAAATCTTTCAAATCACCAAATCTTTCAAATCACCAAATCTTTCAAATCACCAAATCTTTCAAATCACCAAATCTTTCAATCACCAAATCTTTCAAACCACCAAATCTTTCAATCACCAATTCCTTAAATCACCAAATCTTTCAATCACCAAATCTTTCAATCACCAATTCCTTCACTTTGTCCCTCTTCATCTCTTTTCTCCCATCTCCTCTTCCTGATCCAGTGCACCCACTTCCCTATTACGGACGGTGTCCGAGTGTCTCGACTGCAGTGCTCTCATCTGTATTCCAGTGGCGTGTTTGAGCATTCACAAGGCAGTGCTTATTGCATGATCTCGAAGGCTATGGCAATCTAGAAGCCTTCCTACATGCTATGGAATGTTAGGCCTGTCCTACATAGTTGTTAAGTCTATAGTCCTGGTCTCGAGGTATTGTAATCTCTTGCTCTGATGTACTAAGTGCATTTTATTGCTTGCTTCTTAGCCGCTGCACTTTCTAACACTGCTTTGGGTGCCTCATCTTAATTCTGCTAATTGTTGAGTTCAGAGGGTTATGTTTTCTTTGGCATTTTGTCTGATTAATTGTTTGTCGAACTTAAAATCAAGTTATCTGCTAATTATAAGACTTCACTATCATTTGTACTTTTTATCTTACATTGATATTTATTGTCATTCGAATTCATTTAAATATCCGAATCTTGAATAACACCTTGATTATAGTATATTGAGATACAGTGTAATATGATTAATTTTTTTATTTAAAATTGCATTCCATGTTTGTTTATGTTTGTCATACGATTTAATTAGTTAATCAATTATTTTTACAGTTTCAGCTATCAATATTCTAATATTGTTTGTGTTTCGTACATATGTTACTTTATATATTGATGCAAAGGCAATAATGATAATAAATTGATTATAAATAGGTTTGAAGAAATATTTTGTTATACAATAAATTTAAAAAAATCCTGATTTCCATTTCAGTGAAAACAGATTTTTATTTTTCGTTTTCGTGTACGTTTCCGTATCGTAAGTTTGCACTCAGTGTTCGTTTCCGTATCGTAAGTTTGCACTCAGTGTTCGTTTCCGTATCGTAAGTTTGAACTCTGTGTTCGTTTTCGTATCATAAGTTTGCACTCAGTGTTCGTTTTCGTGTCGTAAGTTTTCACTCAGTGTTCGTTTTCGTGTCGTAAGTTTACACGCAGTGTTCGTTTTCATGTCGTAAGTTTACACGCAGTGTTCATTTCCGTGTCGTAAGTTTTCACTCAGTGTTCGTTTTCGTGTCGTAAGTTTACACGCAGTATTCGTTTCCGTGTCGTAAGTTTACACTCAGTGTTCGTTTTCGTGTCGTAAGTTTGCACTCAGTGTTCGTTTTCGTGTCGTAAGTTTACACGCAGTATTCGTTTCCGTGTCGTAAGTTTTCACTCAGTGTTCGTTTTCGTGTCGTAAGTTTACACTCAGTGTTCGTTTTCGTGTCGTAAGTTTGCACTCAGTGTTCGTTTTCGTGTCGTAAGTTTACACACAGTATTCGTTTCCGTGTCGTAAGTTTACACGCAGTGTTCGTTTCCGTGTCGTAAGTTTACACTCAGTGTTCGTTTTCGTGTCGTAAGTTTGCACTCAGTGTTCGTTTCCGTGTCGTAAGTTTACACTCAGTGTTCGTTTTCGTGTCGTAAGTTTGCACTCAGTGTCCGTTTTCGTGTCGTAAGTTTACACGCAGTGTTCGTTTCCGTGTCGTAAGTTTACACTCAGTGTTCGTTTTCGTGTCGTAAGTTTGCACTCAGTGTTCGTTTTCGTGTCGTAAGTTTTCACTCAGTGTTCGTTTTCGTGTCGTAAGTTTACACGCAGTGTTCGTTTCCGTGTCGTAAGTTTACACTCAGTGTTCGTTTTCGTGTCGTAAGTTTGCCCTCAGTGTTCGTTTCCGTGTCGTAAGTTTGCACTCAGTGTTCGTTTCCGTGTCGTAAGTTTACACTCAGTGTTCGTTTTCGTGTCGTAAGTTTGCACTCAGTGTTCGTTTTCGTGTCGTAAGTTTACACTCAGTGTTAGTTTCCGTATCGTAAGTTTACACTCAGTGTTAGTTTCCGTGTCGTAAGTTTACACTCAGTTTGCTATGTTTCGTCATCATAAAGGGACGGTAGACCCTCACGTTTGGGGCTCGTAAAATTATTGGGGAAGCATCAACTCATCCTCTCTTTTGGGGATTGTCTTCTTCATAGTCTGACATAACATAAAATGACTTGGATTGAGGATAGGGAGCATCATTTCGATTGAAAAAATTCAATCAATTTGCTTGGGTAAGTTCCTAGTTGGCGGACAGTTCCACGTTTTCAATCATATAATAAGAATTTAATATTTATTTTTCATTCAAATATATGATAAGTAATGATTATTAAGGACATTTTGAAATGTGGAACTGTCCGATAACTCGGAACTTACCCGAAATAATCATATTATTACAAAGCAGTTATTAAAATATATAATTTATGATAGATTTTGAATCCTTTACTTCAATGTATTGGTAATAATTTCATGTTTTACCTACTACAGAAATAATTTAATTAATAGATATCTATTATTTCTCATATTCATATATTTTTTCACTATGATTATCGGTAATTGGCGGTACAATGAATCCATTTTTTGTATTAACTTATTATTAAAAATGATGGTTCATGAAAAAGTCGAGAAAATTAAACAATTGAGTTTAAAATAATAATTTCAACAACATTTTGTTTCTTCTTTAATATTAATTTATAATCTTTATATTAATTTATAATCTTTATATTAAATCATAATCCTTATATTAATTTATAATCTTTATATTAATTTATAATCTTTATATCAATTTATAATCTTTATATCAATTTATAATCTTTATATTAATTTATAATCTTTATATTAATTTATAATCTTTATATTAAATCATAATCCTTATATTAATTTATAATCTTTATATTAATTTATAATCTTTATATTAATTTATAATCTTTATATTAATTTATAATCTTTATATTAATTTATAATCTTTATATTAATTTATAATCTTTATATTAATCTATCACCGTAAATTGCTACGTGTGATCGTGAGAAAAGTTCTTTCTCATTCGATCATAAAAAGTATGTATTGTAAAACTAGATTTTATGTTTAATTTTTATTTTGTTCCAATTGAATAACATAAAATACACCAAATAGTGAAGAGTTTACCGCAGTGAAATGGTCGATTCACGGCAGTCATGCGGTCGATTCATAGCAATCAACAGGTCAATTCACGGCAGTCAACAGGTCGATTCACGGCAGTCATTTTCTAAAGTGAATATTATTGGTCTAAAATAATTGATTTTCATTTATCTGTTAATCGACGTTATTTTTTCTCAAAACATTTTAGTTATGTAAACAATTTTATTTAAGTTATATGATATACCACAAACATTTGAAATAACATTTATTAATAACATTCCATTTTTTCTACTGTTCCAAAATTACTAAATTATTAATGTCATTTTTTTTCATTCCAGGTGAGCCGAAGTGTTCCGGATTCCAACCATTGGCGGGAATTTCTTCATTGGAATGAGTATTCAAATAAAGATATTCCAAGAACCAAAATATATTTGAAGCAAAATTTATTAAATCTCTGCAAATTAAAAAACATTTTACCAACAACTGCATAAGATATTTCCATTATTGAACCAAATTTTATATACTATGGCTTACTTACTAATTTAGAAGAAAAAATTAAATACAAATAATCAAAACCAGAATAATAATTATTGTATAGTTTATTTTAATATCTTAATTTTCTATTTACTTTTTCCATCGAATAATCATAACATTCGTACTTATTTACTTATAAGCTTATCTTTTTCTCAATTACAATAAAAATGTAGAACATTTAATGTTAAAAATATTTAATTGAGAGTAAACACGACTCTTGTAAACTTATATCTACATATAACTCTACGGTAAATACTATGAATATTTGAATTACTTTCTGCGGTAACTGCTTTAATAATGTACTATCACTGAAGGAAGTGATAGTATTATTACAGTGATAGTCAGTTGACGTTGTGATAGTTTCATACAACTGTCAGTGATAGTGTTACTATAAGTTATGATACCATTACTTTTGAACAATAATATAAGACTATCGATAGTATTCTCTTTACCAGTATCACTATCACCACTCTCAGTGATAGTATGACTATACTACTATCACTGATGTATTACTATCACCACTCTCAGTGATAGTATAACTATACTACTATCACTGATGTATTACTATCACCACTCTCAGTAATAGTATCACTATACGACTATCACTGATGTATTACTATCACCACTCTCAGTAATAGTATCACTATACGACTATCACTGATGTATTACTATCACCACTCTCAGTGATAGTATAACTATACTACTATCACTGATGTATTACTATCACCACTCTCAGTAATAGTATCACTATACGACTATCACTGATGTATTACTATCACCACTCTTAGTGATAGTATTACAATACTAGTATCACCTCTGCATTATTATCACTACTACACTACTATCACTCTGTACTACTACCACTCTGCACTACTATCACTCTGTACTACTATCACTCTGTACTACTATCACTCTGTACTACCATCACTCTGTAATACTATCACTCTGCACTACTATCACTCTGTACTACTATCACTCTGTACTACTATCACTCTGTACTACTATCACTCTGCACTACTATCACTCTGTACTACTATCACTCTGTACTACTATCACTCTGTAGTACTATCACTCTGTACTACTATCACTCTGTACTACTATCACTCTGTACTACTATCACTATGTACTACTATCACTCTGCACTACTATTACTCTGTACTACTATCACTCTGTACTACTATCACTCTGTACTACCATCACTCTGTACTACCTTCACTCTGTACTACTATCACTCTGTACTACTATCACTCTGTACTACTACCACTCTGTACTACTACCACTCTGTACTACTACCACTCTGTACTACTACCACTCTGTACTACTACCACTCTGTACTACTACCACTCTGTACTACTATCACTCTGTACTACTACCACTCTGTACTACTATCACTCTGTACTACTATCACTCTGCACTACTATCACTCTGCACTACTATCACTCTGTAGTACCTTCACTCTGTACTACTACCACTCTGCACTACTATCACTCTGCACTACTATCACTCTGTAGTACCTTCACTCTGTACTACTACCACTCTGTACTACTATCACTCTGTACTACTATCACTCTGTACTACTACCACTCTGTACTACTATCACTCTGTACTACTACCACTCTGTACTACTATCACTCTGTACTACTATCACCTATCACTGAGGTGTGGTCTGTAGCGTGTTCGTAGATAGTTTAGGTTTTTCTTTAGCCATTCATTGGCTCGCTGCAATCTATTATATTCTATTATCTTTAAATTACTTGCCAGGAATTTTTCTCTTCAATATTTTCTTAATATAAATAACGTTTTAAAGACTATACTTTATCAATGAAATATTTGGAACATTCTTATTTTACTTGGAATTATAATAACTTGTATGACAGTTAGTAATTTACATTGTTATATTTAGATGTATATTTATATAATTCGTATGTATTTATTTTGTTAACTTTCAATCCGATGAAAAAAATGTAAAGTGTTTTAATTATATGTAAAATAATTTTAGAATGAGTTATGTATTGATTTCAAATAATTTTTCCACCAATTCTATTCCATTGCATATATTTTAGATTATTTTTTATTTGGCTCAGTTGTAATTTTGCAACTTGAACTTCTTCATTCTTTAATTTATCATCAACTATTTCTCCTTTTTTTTCTCTCTTTAACGTAAAATAACTTATATATTATCATGTAATAATACTTATTTCATTTATATATTTTACATTGATTCCTTTTTTCAATAAATTTTATAGACCTAATTAGGATAGCTTCCAAGTTTTAGGACGGTTCCACATTTCGATCAAATTGTTAAAAAATTAATACTAATTATTAAATCATGTTCTAAATAGTTTCCATGATACCAGCATGTATCATGATACCAATTAAAAATAAAATAAAATAAAAATTATTAAGCCTATTTTTCTTACATGATCGGTAATGTGGAACCGTCTGATAACTTGTAACTTATCCTATTCAGCCACTAATTCGTCTTGTCATCTTCCACCGCTTAATATCAGTTTAAAAATTCATTTATCTTTTTCTGAAGCTACTCTAAGCTAATAGAGAAGCTTTTTGCTTCACTTTCTCTGAGGAAGCTTACCTCTAAAAGTGTTTCAAAATCTCTCTAGGAACAGCCCCGCATATTAGCAATTCAAATTGGGAGTGTTGCCTTTTTTGTGCCTCTAATAGATTTATTAGCTCTGTTGTCCGTGGTAAACATTGCTGATAGAGAGAGGAAGTAGACTGCCGATATGATGAGGCAGTCTGTGAGCTATTTATATGGGGAGAAATAGGGAGTGTGTGAGAGAGTTAGTGAGTACGTGAGTGAGTTAGGGAGAATGTGAGTGAGTCAGACAGTATGTGAGTGAGTGAGGGAGTGAGAATAGTTATAAAGTCTGTGGACTTTACTACGAGTATTTCAGTTAGTTTTTACCTTATTTCTTGATTGAGTTTGAGAGTATGTGAGTGAGTTAGGGAGTATGTGAGTGAGTTAGGGAGTGTGTGAGAGAGTTAAGAAGTGTGTGAGAGAGTTAGGGAGTTTGTGAGTGAGTTAGGGAGTATGTGAGTGAGTTAGGGAGTGTGTGAGTGAGTTAGGGAGTGTGTGAAAGAGTTAGGGAGTGTGTGAGTGAGTTAGGGAGTGTGTGAGTGAATTAGGGAGTGTGTGAGAGAATTAGGGAGTATGTGAGTGAGTTAGGGAGTGTGTGAGGGAGTTAAGGAGTGTGTGAGAGAGTTAGGAAGTGTGTGAGAGAGTTAGGAAGTGTGTGAGAGAGTTAGGGAGTGAGTGAGAGAGTTAGGAAGTGTGTGAGTGAGTTAGGGATTGTGTGAGTGAGTTAGGGAGTGTGTGAGTGAGTTAGGGAGTGTGTGAGTGAGTTAGGGAGTGAGAGAGAGTTAGGGAGTATTTGAGTGAGTTAGGGAGTTTGTGAGTGAGTTAGGGAGTATGTGAGTGAGTTAGGGAGTATGTGAGAGAGTTAGAGAGTATGTGAGTGAGTTAGGGAGTGTGTGAGAGAGTTAGGGAGTATGTGAGAGAGTTAGGGAGTGTTTGAGAGAGTTAGGGAGTATGTGAGAGAGTTAGAGAGTATGTGAGTGCTAAGTGTTTTGTGAGAATAGTTATAAAGTCTGTGGACTTTACTACGAGTATTTCAGTTAATTTTGACTTTATTTCTCGTTATGAAAATAGAAAGCTTTAGTTAATTTATTTATAGCAACTAATAAGTAATATAAATCATATTCCAAATTACCTAATTGAATAATTGTGACAAATTGGATGGATGTTTGTGACAATGAATTAGATTTATCTAAATAAATCACTAAGGTTATTTCAGTTACTTTTATATTTGGTTTGAATATAAAATAAGTTGGTATTATAAGATAAATATTGTACGGAGTTTTCCAAATGTTTTTGACATTAATTATTAATTAGTTGATTATTTCTAAAGCTATTAAGAAATAATTAAATTAATTAAAGAAACTTATATTTACCTTTTTAAATCATTAAAATGGTCTCAAATGAGGATTTGCAACGTGACCTGATAATTTGGAACAAAGAGTGCAGTCTAAATTGTAATGGTAAATAATAGTAAAATAGCACTTCAAAATATAAGTTCTTAAATTAAGTCTATGAGTTTCCTCTGATATTGAATCTATTTCCAATCTTATTCTCCATTTCAAAGATATTACTTAATTGTATCAGCTAAGTATTTTTTAATATTGAAAAAGAGTGTGTGTCCCTAAGTGTGTGGACAGTGGATTGTAGTACTGAAATAATTATTTTTAATCAATGACTTAAAATATATATTTTTTTAAATATTTTATGATTCAAAATATTTCACTCATCAAATTATGTTTTAAAATATTTTTTACATTATATCTCGTATAAGAATCGCTAACATTGACATGTATAACTATTATAGATTATTTTTATCATGATATAAAATATGTTATAATATTTCCATGCTTATTGAAACTATAATAAGCTTTGTGTTCATAGAGTTCATTTTCTCGGTAAAATTAACGCATTATGACGCTTATAAACTCAGCCTCTCCAGAGCCTACGATGAAGTGAAAAATAAACAATGAAATGACATTGCAATATTTACCCACTGATTTATTAGGTAAATATTTTTACCGTGTATTGTACGGTGGTAAATACTTTTACCGTGTAATGTACGGTGGTAAAAAACTATTATCGTACAATGTGGTAAATACTTTTACCGTGTATTGTACGAAGGCAAATAACTTTACCGTGTATTGTAGGGTGGTAAAAAACATTTACCGTGTAATGTACGGTGGTAAATAACTTTACCGTGTGTTGTACGGTGGTAAATAACTTTACCGTGTGTTGTACGGTGGTAAATAACTTTTATCGTATGTTGTACGGAGGTAAATAACTTTACCGTGTATTATACGGTGGTAAATAACTTTTATCGTATGTTGTACGGAGGTAAATAACTTTTATCGTATGTTGTACGGAGGTAAATAACTTTTACCGTGTGTTGTACGGAGGTAAATAACTTTACCGTGTATTATACGGTGGTAAATAACTTTTATCGTATGTTGTACGGAGGTAAATAACTTTTATCGTATGTTGTACGGAGGTAAATAACTTTACCGTGTATTATACGGTGGTAAATAACTTTTATCGTATGTTGTACGGACGTAAATAACTTTTATCGTATGTTGTACGGAGGTAAATAACTTTACCGTGTATTATACGGTGGTAAATAACTTTTATCGTATGTTGTACGGAGGTAAATAACTTTACCGTGTATTATACGGTGGTAAATAACTTTTATCGTATGTTGTACGGAGGTAAATAACTTTACCGTGTGTTGTACGGTGGTAAATAACTTTTATCGTATGTTGTACGGAGGTAAATAACTTTTATCGTATGTTGTACGGAGGTAAATAACTTTACCGTGTATTATACGGTGGTAAATAACTTTTATCGTATGTTGTACGGAGGTAAATAACTTTTATCGTATGTTGTACGGAGGTAAATAACTTTACCGTGTATTATACGGTGGTAAATAACTTTTATCGTATGTTGTACGGAGGTAAATAACTTTACCGTGTATTATACGGTGGTAAATAACTTTTATCGTATGTTGTACGGAGGTAAATAACTTTTATCGTATGTTGTACGGAGGTAAATAACTTTACCGTGTATTATACGGTGGTAAATAACTTTACCGTGTGTTGTAAGGTGGTAAATAACTTTTACCGTTTATTGAACGGTGGTAAATAACTTTTATCGTATGTTGTACGGAGGTAAATAACTTTACCATGTATTGTACGGTGGTAAATAACTTTACCGTGTGTTGTAAGGTGGTAAATAACTTTTACCATGCATTGTACGGTGGTAAATAACTTTACTGTGTATTATACTGTGGTAAATAACTTTTACCGTGTAATGTACGGTGGTAAATATCTTTTACCGTGCATTGTATGATAGTAGTTCACTATGATGAGCGAATGCCACTGACTGAGATTGTTTGTACTGTTGAGGAGGAAGATGACAAATTTGGCAAGTTTGACCCTAACAAGACTACTGGTCATTGTGGATTTCTATCGAAAATTATGAAAAACGAGAAGATTTGCATGGCGAGGCTGCCGATGACATGAGGATCGCAGATGTGACCCCAATCCTCAAGACAGGTGAGACCACCGACAGCAGTAACTACAGGCTCATTAGTTTGGCGTTAGTTCCTGCAAAGCTGCTTGAATCCCCATCATCAACGATAGGATTGATTCAAGCTAGAATATAGAAAAAAAAACAGCTTATAGGATAGAGTCAGCACGACTCTCTTCGCGGGAAGATATACCTGACAAACTTATTGGAGTTCTTTAATAGCGTTCTTCAGGAGCATAACAAATCTTAAGCTGTTGACATCGTCTACCTGGATTTCAGGAACACCTTTGACAAGAAAACTAACAAGAGGCTAATTGCAAAATAGCAGCTATTGAAGTGGGCAGTCGTGTCCTATGATGGATCAGGTCACGGCTAAATAACGGGCGATAAAGAATCGAGATCATTGGCGTAGCCTCTACGTTTAGTTCCGTAACTGGTGGAGTTCTCCAGGATTCTGTCCTTTGCCCTCGTATTTTTATTACTTAAATAAAAGACTTTGACGTAGGATTCGTCAATAGGGTAGGGTATCCAAGTTCGTTGATAATATCAACGCTGTAGGTCCAGATGTCATCGCACAATTCCAACGTGATCGGAGGATGGTCGGAAAAGTGGCAGATGATGATAAAAAAGTAAAGAGTACTTCATACTAATAGAAGAAACGTTGAAACTGCCTACACGCTACTTGGAGTCAGAATGATGTACAGAAAGATCTTGCAGTGATGATCACCAGGGATCTCAAGTTCTCTCGATTGTACCTGGAAGCTGAAAGGAGAGTTAACAACTTCCTAGCGTACTTCAGGAAGCAATTCAGATACCAAAACAAAGAGACATTCCTCACTATGTACAACTCTCTGGTAAGACCTCTTTTGGAGTTTGCGTTCCAGTTATGGTCATCAACAGTGCGAATGGATATGCAGCGGCTGGAACTGGTGCGAAGGAGGGTGACTAAACTTGTACCTGAAATCCGTTTCAAGTGATATGCACGTCGGTTAAAAGACCTGGGCCTCTTCACTCTTGAGCTTTGACATTTGAGGGGTCAACTCATCGACAGATAAGTCGAGTTGTTCCCGAAGATTACTTCTTACTTTGAGTGAACTCCACTCGCAAACAACAGGTGGAAAATGATTCCACCAAGCGCCTAACTGATCTTGAGTGTAGTGTTGAGAAATCCCCTGTGGTTCCTATGAAATGGTTCCCAAATGTATTTGTTGTGATAACCATAGTTGGGTCAAAAACTCAGCAATTGCTCTGTTTGTTCCAACATTTGGTGTGTGTTGATCAACCTACTTAGAGAACCCGTGGCGGGAGAGATCAGATCACCTCCATTCAACGTCTCTGTCTGAAAGTTGTCATCGGACAACTCTTGTAGACATGGCGACTTTTGAGGATGGCTACTGACAAAGACTTGTGAGCAGATAATCCTGTTTTCGTGCATGTTTGGAGTTTTCCCTTTCCAGTGGTGGGAATGGGGATCGGATGCGTAGGCAACAATTGGGGGGACTGAGAGAATGAGTTTATGCTCCTTTTCGAATATAACGTCGAGCACACAGGGGCCTTCCTTGGATGGATAATTTGTACCTTTTGAAAGTACTATGATCCTTGTGACTCTCTCTCCCTCTCTCTTCATCTCTCACCTCTCTCTAATATGTTTGCACCTCTCCTCCCCTCTACCTCCCTCTTTGAGGTGTTTGCGCCTCTCTCTCTCTATCTCTCTGAGGTGTTTGCGCCTCTCATGCGTCACGTTGCAGTCTCACTAGCCCCTCCTCTCTACTTTTTCTCTCGGCACTAAAGTACCTTTACTACTTTGTTTGTTTGTTCGTGTGATTGTTTGTTGGTGTGTTCGTGTGTGTGTCTGTCGGTGTGCCGTAGAGGATGAATGGATGAGCTACTTTAGGATTAGAGTGTGAGAAGTTGAGCGGATGAGCTTTTTTATGAGCTTTTCAAGTGCTCCGCGCTGTCCTTTCCATTGCCAAACTGCTATCGTTTTTGAGACCATGAAAAGATCTTAAAACGAACATTTGTATTTAGTGAAAATGTTTCCCGTGATGTGAAAAAGACAGAAATGTTAAGAATGTTGGAAAGAAATTGTCCTGCTTAATAAGTTATCTATGGTGGGGCCATGGATGATTATGTTGTTCCATCTCCATAGCCCCACCATAACTTCTCACTTCTCTTATCTCCTATAGCCGCACCATAACTTCTCATCTCCTATAGCCCTACCATAACTTTTCCACTGGGTTGTAAAAGAATTACTCATTAATCTAATTGGTAAAACATTCCTTATTTTTTCTTTCTATTTAGCGACATTGTGTCTCTTTTTAATTAAGTTAATTGCAACGAACTTTATCTGTCTTTTTCTTCGTTAGGAGCGTTAGCTGGCATCTCTCTATGAGGTATCTCTGTGAAAATTTATATTCAATGTTTTTTAACCTAATAATTACTTAAGAAACATTCTAAAAAATGTGTGCTTCGATTAGACGGTAAATCAATTTATTTTAGAAATACATAATAAATTATTTGAAGAGGAGTAGAAACGACCTATTTTTTCATCAAATAGTTTTGAATTTGGTTTGAAAGAAATTTGGCGAATTTACCTCAAATCTAAGGATATGTGTGTGACAATATGCTTTTAAGATCATACATACCAAAATTATCACAGACTTTGAGAATTGAAGAGTATTGAATGGTTCTACACCAGCGGTATGTAGTATTCGATACCATTTCATTTCGTCTGTGATATTCTCAAAATCTATGATTTTAAAAGCACATTGTCACAACCCTTATGGTCCTAAACAGCATCAGGTGAATTCTGTGTGTTTGCTTTTCCCCTCCCTCCACCAACCCCCTCCCCCGTACTAATTCACCCCCAACCTCCCCCACCCCCTAATTCCCAACCACCTAACACCTCGCTGGTCATATTTTCACGGCTGAATTCACCGTCTTGTGGTCTGTTTCCGGACTCTTTCCGGGTAATCTGGCTTGAAAAATTGAAGGAGAGTCTTACGGGGAGTTGAGCACCAACTTTGGGGTAACTATCCCCTCTGATGTTAGGTGAAGCTGCTAGGAATGTACTATCGGGCACTGAACAACTGATAACATTGTGATGCAACTAGTGTACTTTCCCGTTAAAATTACAGGTCTTCGATAGTAATTTATTATTCTTTATTAGGTTACTTTTAATTAATTCAATTAAAATTTATTTTTCTGCATAGACTGATATATTTTATAGATAAAATACATTTAAAAATTGAATAAAAATATAAGAATTTTGATTCCATATATTCCGGCATATAATGCTTACATTCTTCATGCATAATTATTACCTATCGTTTATAAGCGGACACCAAATAAATAAATAAACAAACACCTTTCGCGAATTATAATTATTAGTGTAGACTAGTGTACTTTCCCGTTAAAAATTACTGGTCTTCGATAGTAATTTATTATCCTTTATTATTTTACTTTTAGAGAATTCAGTTAAAACCCACGACGGATATTATTAGGATAGATTCTTTATCTTTCGCTTGTCTCTCAAAATTCGCTCCAAAACAATCCAGTACTGTAAGTACTGGACTAGTACAATGATGTCCAAAACAATCCAGTACTGTAAGTGCTGGACTAGTACAATGATGTCCAAAACAATCCAGTACTGTAAGTGCTGGACTAGTACAATGATGTCCAAAACAATTTATTTGATTTAATTTGACTGGTGGTTCAGTGTGGGGGTATGAGAGTATTGTACCTTTCCTTGAAACTTTTCTCCATTCTAAAATCCTAACAATAATATTGAAATAAACTTACATAATTAAAGTTACCTAAATTACTAATATGAGTAACACATTCAACATATTAATCATGAATATTTTAATTGAATTATATATAGTTACCAATAATAATTTAATTCTAAAAGCGCTATAATCTCTCTCATTCCAAACCAATTAAATACCTCTATCACCAGCTTTATATTAAAGATAAGGACTATTTGATATCATAGATAATAAATAGATAGCTCAAATTACCTCATATTTAATATTGTTGTTTTCTATTGGAAAATATTTTACATGTATTATTCTTAAATTTGTTGTCACTAAATTGGAAGGTTTAATAAAAACTTTGTAATTTTTATAATAAAAAGTATGCGACATTCAGGCCAGTGTATGCACATTCAGGCCAGTGTATGCCGCATTCAGGCCAGTGTATGTCACATTCAGGCCAGTGTATGCCGCATTCAGGCCAGTGTATGCCGCATTCATTTCTCATGTCACTTTTCTACCTAAGTTTACCAATAAATTTTTCGCAGTTTTGGATTTAATGTGCAATGTTTTTTGTTCTTATTCTGTCTCTTCCAATCTGTTTGTGTGTAGGTGTGTTTGTTTGTGTGTATGTTGTGTGTATGTTTCAATGTATGTCTTTCATTTTCTCGGCGCCAGCAGTCTGGACTTTGGGGTTTATTTTCTGACTAACTTTTCCACTCCAGCTAATTCGTTCATCGGGAAAATAGAATGCCTTGAAATTTTCTATTGTTATTATATGGTTAAAAGAAACGAGCGATTTTGGTAATTTCAATTGATTCTTATTTGTTGAAGTTAGAAAAATAATATTAAAAAAATATATAACCAATGAATCTAATATAGGTCAGGACATTAATTGAAATAGGGAAAGTTACGTATTCTCGTACAGTTACGTATTCCCGTGACGATTCATGACGATTTTTTTTGTTGTGATGAGTTTTACTGACAATATATTTGATAGGGTAATAATTATGAGTTATAGGACTGTTCCACATTTCCGGACACGTAAGAAAAATTTATTTAAAATCATTATTAAATTGGTATCTATATGATATCATGGATAGTGGATACCAATTAAATGAAAGTTAAAAAATCTTACGTGTCCAATAAAAACAGTCGAATATCTCTGAACTAACATTTTTACGAAACTGTGTATAGGTCGGAATAACTTATATTACCCATAAATAAGTGTTTGGTAACAGAGTTCGTGCGATAAATGAGTACTTACCTGTTTTTAAATACCACTGTACGCATTGCACCGAAGTTCGTACACCGAATTGCATGATCTAAGTTAATTTTTTTCCCGATGTATCGAATAGTTTACTCACGATACCTTTGTGTCGCTTCGATCTGTTTGTGTGTACGTACGTCTCGCCATCATTGGGAATACCTCAAACCGAAATAAGGAAGAGGAGTCTTCAGTCTCTTTTAACCGTTGGTAATTGTGTACTGAACACTCAATGAAATGTCCTTTGAATAAACATCAATGTACATAATTATTTATGTACTGGGTTGTGACAATATGCTTTTAAAATGATAGATATTAAAAATATAATAGACGTAATGAAATAGTATCAAATACTATATACCGCTGGTTTAGAACCATTCAATATGAATATTATCCGTTCATAATATTTTCGTGATCTGTGGTTTAAAAAATCCTTAATATCACAACCCTGATAATTACATGCAAATGATTTTAGACAAAGTTTGTACAAGCGGCATTTGTTTTATTTCA
>CANNZV010001196.1:174013-219294 GCA_947561585.1 Caprella mutica | reverse complement strand
CAAAGTTTGTACAAGCGCCATTTGTTTTATTTCAAATAAATTGGAATTTAATTACAAATCAATTATTGTGTGTATTCACGCCGAGTGCATGATAACCAACAACTGGTGTGTGTATGGGATTTTGTAGTTTATAAAATTAGAAATACAAACCATGTAACAATCGATATAAAACAAACGGACGGAAAGGAAAAGTAGGACAACAGTTTTTGTTAAATTAAAAATTGATTATGGAATTTGATTTTAGTACAAAATCACTATCAAAATATATTTTTTACTCATTTATTAACCTGCTTGAGGCCTATTTTACCACTTTGAGGCCTATTTTACCACTTTGAGGCCTATTTTACCACTTTGAGGACTATTTTACCACATTGAGGCCTATTTTACCACTTTGAGGCCTATTTTACCACTTTGCGACCTATTTTACCACTTTGCGACCTATTTTACCACTTTGCGACCTATTTTACCACTTTGCGACCTATTTTACCACTTTTTTGGCCTATTATAACACTTTGAGGCCTATTACTATATTTACCACTTTGATGCCTATTTTACCACTTTGAGGCCTATTTTACCACTTTGAGGCCTATTTTACCATTTTGATGCCTATTTTACCACTTTGAGGCATCTTCCCCACCACTTGCCTCACAGATGAGGCACTGCGTCGGTCACATGGCGCCAGGAATCGCTCTATTGACTTACTTTGCCTGCCTCTTAATTACTGCGGTATTTACTTCCTATCGGTGCAAGGGTAAGCCTTTTCTTGGGCAAATGGAACTGAAAAAGCTTCACTGTTCATTCATACTAGATAGATTTTATATAAGAGAGGCATAATTATGTCTGTCTGTCTGTCACACTACCTATAACAAGATTATAAATAAATAAATGCCTATCAAAAGCTAACCTCCCGCAATTTTAGGAGAGTAATAGATAATACGTTTAGCAAGCTGCTAACAGCTTAGATATGAAATTATTCTGATATCAGTTCAATAAATGGTTTCACTAACTAAATTAAATTCTCTTTCAATCAGTTTCAAATATGTAAAAGTGGAGCCAGTGATAATAATTATTACATAAATTGAACTACCATGAGTGAACATAAAATTGATATAGTAAAATGCCTTCATTTTGACAGAAAGTGAACACTATGTAGTTTTCTTTATAAAATTTTAATTTTAGGATCATATTCATTTCGTGGACTTTGAATTGATAGTTTAGATAGTCATTACTCTTCTATTACAATAGTTCAACAATTTGTAAAGTAAATAATTACAATATTTAATTCCTTCCATTATATGTACAATATTTGATAACATTTTTCATTAAAATGATAATAGATATTAATTAGAATTGTTTCATATTAATTGAATAATTTATAATAAAATAATGATATTACCCTTCAGGCTAGAAACTGGTAATTGCAGTCCATTACCGGTCTGTGTAGGCTATCACTGGATTGTGCAGGCTATTACCGGTCCTTGTAGGCTATCACCTATCTGTGTAGGCCCTCTAGGCTATTACCGGTCTCAGTAGGTATCACTGGTATATGTAGGCTATCACCGGTTTGTGTAGGCTATCACGGGTCTGTGTAGGTTATTACCGGTCTCTTTAGACTATTTCCGGTTTCTGTAGGCTATCACCGATATATGTAGGCTATCACCAATCTGTAGGCTATCACCGGTATATGTAGGCTATTACCGGTCTCTGTAGGCTATTTCCGGTTTCTGTATTCTATCACCGGTATATGTAGGCTATCACAGGTATATTTGGGCTATCACGGTATATTTAGGTTATCACCGTTATATGTAGGCTATCACCGGTCTCTGTAGGCTATCATCGGTATGTGTAGACTATCAACGGTATTTGTAGGCTATCACCGGTCTCTTTAGGCTATCACCGGTATGTGTAGACTATCACCGGTATGTGTATGCTATCACCGGTCTGTGTAGGCTATCACCGGTATGTGTAGGTTATCACCGACCTGTGTAGGCTATCACCGGTATGTGTAGGTTATCACCGGTCTGTGTAGGCTATCATCGGTCACTGTAGGCCGTTAACAACCCGTTAATAGACCCATTGGCACCGAATTATCTCGTGCGGTAGACTAACAGTTCATCCGGTAATTGGTCTATTGTCCTAATACGAGAACTGAAACACACACAGGGCAAACTTTGTGGATGGGAACGGTAAACAGTGAGCGGTTATGACAGTGATAAACACTGCGGTCTAATGGTGATAAACACTGCGTTCTAATGGTGATAAACACTGCGTTCTAATGGTGATAAACACTGCGTTCTAATGGTGATAAACACTGCGTTCTGATGGTGATAAACACTGCGTTCTAATGGTGATAAACACTTCGTTCTAATGGTGATAAACACTTCGTTCTAATGGTGATAAACACTGCGTTCTAATGGTGATAAACACTGCGTTATGACAGTGATAAACACTGCGTTCTAATGGTGATAAACACTGCGTTCTAATGGTGATAAACACTGCGTTCTAACGGTGATAAACACTGCGTTCTAATGGTGATAAACACTGCGTTATGACAGTGATAAACACTGCGTTCTAATGGTGATAAACACTGCGTTCTAATGGTGATAAACACTGCGTTCTAACGGTGATAAACACTGCGTTCTAACGGTGATAAACACTGCGTTCTAATGGTGATAAACACTGCGTTATGACAGTGATAAACACTGCGTTCTAATGGTGATAAACACTGCGTTCTAATGGTGATAAACACTGCGTTCTAATGGTGATAAACACTGCGTTATGACAGTGATAAACACTGCGTTCTAACGGTGATAAACACTGCGTTCTAATGGTGATAAACACTGCGTTCTAATGGTGATAAACACTGCGTTATGACAGTGATAAACACTGCGTTCTAACGGTGATAAACACTGCGTTCTAATGGTGATAAACACTGCGTTATGACAGTGATAAACACTGCGTTCTAATGGTGATAAACACTGCGTTCTAATGGTGATAAACACTGCGTTCTAATGGTGATAAACACTGCGTTCTAATGGTGATAAACACTGCGTTATGACAGTGATAAACACTGCGTTCTAACGGTGATAAACACTGCGTTCTAATGGTGATAAACACTGCGTTATGACAGTGATAAACACTGCGTTCTAACGGTGATAAACACTGCGTTCTAATGGTGATAAACACTGCGTTATGACAGTGATAAACACTGCGTTCTAATGGTGATAAACACTGCGTTATGACAGTGATAAACACTGCGTTCTAATGGTGATAAACACTGCGTTCTAACGGTGATAAACACTGCGTTCTAATGGTGATAAACACTGCGTTATGACAGTGATAAACACTGCGTTCTAACGGTGATAAACACTGTGTTCTAATGGTGATAAACACTGCGTTCTAATGGTGATAAACACTGCGTTCTAACGGTGATAAACACTGCGTTCTAATGGTGATAAACACTGCGTTCTAATGGTGATAAACACTGCGTTCTAATGGTGATAAACACTGCGTTCTAATGGTGATAAACACTGCGTTCTAACAGTACAGACCATAGCGTTCTAACACTACAGACCATAGCGTTCTAACAGTACAGACCATAGCGTTCCAACAGTACAGACCATAGCGTTCTAACAGTACAGACCATAGCGTTCTAACAGTACAGACCATAGCGTTCTAACAGTACAGACCATAGCGTTCCAACAGTACAGACCATAGCGTTCTAACAGTACAGACCATAGCGTTCTAACAGTACAGACCATAGCGTTCTAACAGTACAGACCATAGCGTTCCAACAGTACAGACCATAGCGTTCTAACAGTACAGACCATAGCGTTCCAACTGTACAGACCATAGCGTTCTAACAGTACAGACCATAGCGTTCTAACAGTACAGACCATAGCGTTCTAACACTACAGACCATAGCGTTCTAACAGAACAGACCATAGCGTTCTAACAGTACAGACCATAGCGTTCTAACAGTACAGACCATAGCGTTCTAACAGTACAGACCATAGCGTTCTAACAGTACAGACCATAGCGTTCTAACAGTACAGACCATAGCGTTCCAACAGTACAGACCATAGCGTTCTAACAGTACAGACCATAGCGTTCCAACAGTACAGACCATAGCGTTCCAACAGTACAGACCATAGCGTTCTAACAGTACAGACCATAGCGTTCTAACAGTACAGACCATAGCGTTCTAACACTACAGACCATAGCGTTCTAACAGTACAGACCATAGCGTTCTAACAGTACAGACCATAGCGTTCCAACAGTACAGACCATAGCGTTCTAACAGTACAGACCATAGCGTTCTAACAGTACAGACCATAGCGTTCTAACACTACAGACCATAGCGTTCTAACAGTACAGACCATAGCGTTCTAACAGTACAGACCATAGCGTTCTAACAGTACAGACCATAGCGTTCTAACAGTACAGACCATAGCGTTCTAACAGTACAGACCATAGCGTTCTAACAGTACAGACCATAGCGTTCTAACAGTACAGACCATAGCGTTCTAACAACCAATTTATTCTGAAATTGTTCCCAAACACCCCGTCCATATAGTTATATTTTCTCCATCACTCATGTCTCACTTTTCGATCTCTGTCATTAAGGTTGTCCAGTCCATTAATTTTGTCGTAATTCTCACCCTTATCATTGTTAGTTTTTCGTTGCGTGTTCCTTTTCTCGTCGGTGTGCTTTATTCATGGCAATTGATTTTAACCCTCAGTGAAGCGTCAGAAAAGACTGTACAGTCATATAGTACCTATGTACTGTACTTGACTGTACAGTCATATAGTACCTATGTACTGTACTTGACTGTACAGTCATATAGTACCTATGTACTGTACTTGACTGTACAGTCATATAGTACCTATGTACTGTACTTGACTGTACAGTCATATAGTACCTATATACTGTACTTGACTGTACAGTCATATAGTACCTATGTATTGAACTTGACTGTACAGTCATTAGTACCTATGTATTGTACTTGACTGTACAGTCATATAGTACCTATGTACTGTACATGACTATACAGCCATATAGTGCATATGTACTGAACAGTCATATAGTACCTATGTATCTACTGTACATGACTGTACAGTGTACAGCTACATAGTACCTATGTACTGTATATGACTACTGTAAAGTCACCTAGTACATATGTACTGTAAATGACTAATGTACAGTCACGTACCTATGTACTGTAAATGACCAATGTTCATTCACATAGTACCTATGTATTGTAAATGACTACTGTAAAGTCACATAGTACCTATTAACTACATAGTGGCTTCTACATCACTGTTGTTTAAAGTTATTTGTTATCTAACGTGAAAAATTAAAATGTCAGAAAAATTTAATAAGAAATGTTGGTTTTCTAAATTATTACAGTTTTTCTACTGTAGTATTTGATTATTTGGTTTATCTAAATGTTTATTGAAGATAATATAAATAAGGGATATAAACAGGAAAATAATAATGAAATATAAATTTACCCTATTTTAGAAGCTTCCTTCATTCCCAAAGATTATTTGATACAGAGTTGCAACTAATGTTGTTCAGGCGATTGTTGTAAATATATCACCGACTGCTTCACCCAAGCAATGAGGATAGTCTGCAAGTATTTTGGCAATGATCAGCAAAACTCACGAGAGGTCTCTAAAACACCCATAAACTCTGCCTCCGCTCTGATTTAACATCTGGATGTCGCCAACAAATCTGCCTGTAAACATCACCACTCGCTGATGCTCCTGAAAATGGTCAGCCACTTTGACTAAATTATCTGACAATCTTAAGTTATGGAGCAATAATTTAAGTTACGAAACAGTTTTCAAAGTTGGGAGACATTATTTGTGTGCAGTATTTGAAGTGGTGGGAGTATTCGTTCTAAATTTCGTTGGTATGTTTTATAATATGGGACGCTTCCATGAAACTGATTGGATACTCTGTTTGACACAATGAATCTGTTTGACACAATGAATCTGTTTGACACAATGAATCTGTTTGACACAATGAATCTGTTTGACACAATGAATCTGTTTGACACAATGAATCTGTTTGACACAATGAATCTGTTTGACACAATGAATCTGTTTGACACAATGAATCTGTTTGACACAATGAATCTGTTTGACACAATGAATCTGTTTGTACGATCAGAATTACTTTTTACAGTTATGAAATGCTGTTCTGAGTTATGATATGCTGTTCTGAGTTATGAAATGCTGTTCTGAGTTATGAAATGCTGTTCTGAGTTATGAAATGCTGTTCTGAGTTATGAAATGCTGTTCTGAATTATGAGATGCTGTTTTGAGTTATGAAATGCTGTTTTGAGTTATGAAATGCTGTTCTGAGTTATGAAATGCTGTTCTGAGTTATGATATGCTGTTCTGAGTTATGAAATGCTGTTTTGAGGTATGAAATGATGTGATACTGTTTTAAGATTTGAGATTCTGTTTTTTGTTATGTGATATGCTGTTTTGAGTTATGTAAAAATATTTTACATATAAGTAGGTGCCTATTCCAGTTACGAGACAATTCCATTCTAAATTTACATATTTACCATTTAATTATCAATCACAAAACTATTATGACAAAAATAATATTTTATTATGAAGAATACTTTATATATTTAATTTCTTTCGTATTAAGTAATATTTGTGATAACATCTTTAGAACTTTTTCTAAATAAAATTCAATTTGGAAGAGAATCTTCTGACCAAATTCTTCTGACAATCATTGTATAACAATAAATATTTCTGTATCGATATATAATTCCCTCCTTATACCCTCCCCACTGTTCTCTCAATGTTCTCACAATAGAACCTTCACAAAAGATGGAAAGACGATCACACAAAGAGGTTAAAGAGCTGCCCATATAATTTGCCAAAGCAGTCCAAAAAGCCCTCATAATTACATTGCCATGATCCTAACTCTCTGGGACATGGCCCTGATTTGCAGACCTCTAATGGAGGTCTTGGAAGATGCTTCCTTCGAACATTCGGCATCAAGCCAACAGACTGTCTCGCCAATGCAGACATCTGGCTTTCGAATACAACCTAGATTCGATCATGGCCCACTACAGTGAAGAATATCTGGATTTTGAACACTGCTTGGATGGATCATGGCGCCCACTAAAGAGAAAATATATTGAAATAATCCGAATTTTGAACACTACATGTTTTGACTATATATAGTTCACTTTAGTGAATAGTGCGTGCAGCTTGGCTTTCGAGCACCTCATGAATTCAACCTTTTATCTCTTTACAAAGAATCATGCGAGCAATTTGGCTACTGAACAATACAGGAGCCCGCTGCGGCCCTGCAATAAATAATGCGGCAATATGGCTTTCGAACGAATTTGGATTCAAACTTGATAGATCTACTACAGCAAGTAAATAGTGCGGTTATATGACTTCCAACAATATTTAAATTGAATTATAACTAATGGATATGAATATTGTGAGTATCCTATCTCGAAACGTTTGATTTTGAATTAAAGATTTTTTATCATATGTCTTGGAATATTCAGATAATTAACGTGATACCTACTCACAAGTGTAGCAATGTATTCTTTATTTTATATTATATAATGAATATCGAATCAAATTGCTCTAATTATCTGTAAGTTATTGAAGATAATATTTTGTACAATAGCTTATAAACATGCATGCTATTCACCTCCATAATATCTACCTAAAAATGATGCCATACACTTCCACAATAGCCTCCTATTTAACATGGAACATGCAATACACCTCCACAATTGTTATCTAAAGAACATGCAATACTTCTCCACGATTGCTATCCAATAGAAATGTCATACACCTCCATAATAGTTATCTATATTGAACAAGAAATACACACACCTCCACATTAGCTCCTAATGAAATACCATACACCTCCACAATAGCTACCTAATGAAATGCCATACACCTCCACAATAACTACCTAATGAAATGCCACACACCTCCACAATAGCTACCTAATGAAATGCCACACACCTCCACAATAGCTACCTAATGAAATGCCATACACCTCCACAATAGCTACCTAATGAAATGCCATACACCTCCACATTAGCTCCTAATGAAATGCCACACACCTCCACAATAGCTACCTAATGAAATGCCATACACCTCCACATTAGCTCCTAATGAAATGCCATACACCTCCACAATAACTACCTAATGAAATGCCATTCACCTCCACAATAGATACCTAATGAAATGCCACACACCTCCACAATTTATCTCAGTTTTGAATTTGGGGCTAGCTACTTTCGATGGCTTTAAAAGTTGCCTAAAGTTCCTAACAAGTAATATTGTTATTGGGGAACACATCGCCGCGAGAATTTTGATACTTTTATTCTACTGAAGGGAATCTTTGAAAGTGGCTAGGATTTTAACCTGTTGGATTGCTTAATGTTGGTTGTTGCTGTTCAAATTATCACTTTGATTGAGGCTCAAACAATTTAAATAAAACCATTGAATTTAAATAAGAATTGCTTCTTTTCTAAGTAAAAAAAGGGTTTGATTTTAAAATATAGAAATATCAAATTGAGCCTAACATATTTATAAACAATAAAAACTTTGAAAAAGCAATAATTAGAGCAATTGTGATGGTTTTACCATGAAAAGGTATCAGTATGTCTGCGCTTTTTGACAAAATTTATATAATATGAATAATTTCGTTTAAGTCACGAAACATTATAATGCTGAGATTAATTTGCATTGCATTGAATTTTAATCATGAACTCAATTCTCTTCTAGAAATATTTTGTTTATTTTAAATTTTTTTTCATTACTGAGTAAAATTAAATTACTTACAAAATAATGCCTTTAATATGAATTTGTCTCAAAATCCTATGGGTGAAATTTAGAAGAAATATGGTATCTTTATTAATATTATGGTGTATTTATGGTTCTAGAGACTTCGTCAGTGAGGAATTTTGCAAAGGCGGATTTTCCCTATAGATTGTAAATTTCTAATCTTACCTCTCACATACCTAATACCTATGTCACATAGGCCTACTCCTCACATTCCCTATGCCACATAGGCCTACCCCTCACATTCCCTATGTCACATAGGCCTACCCCTCACATTCCCTATGTCACATAGGCCTACCCCTCACATTCCCTATGTCACATAGGCCTACCCCTCACATTCCCTAGTCACATAGGCCTACCCCTCTCATTCCCTATGTCACATAGGCCTACCCCTCACATTCCCTATGTCACATAGGCCTACCCCTCACATTCCCTATGTCACATAGGCCTACCCCTCACATTCCCTAGTCACATAGGCCTACCCCTCACATTCCCTATGGCACATAGGCCTACTCCTAACATTACCTATGTCACATAGGCCTACCCCTCACATTCCTTATGTCACATAGGCCTACCCCTCACATTCCCTATGTCACATAGGCCTACTCCTCACATTCCCTGTGTCACATAGGCCTACTCCTCACATTCCCTATGTCACATAGGCCTACCCCTCACATTCCCTATGTCACATAGGCCTAACCCTCACATTCCCTATGTCACATAGGCCTAACCCTCACATTCCCTATGTCACATAGGCCTACCCTCACATTCCCTATGTCACATAGGCCTACTCCTCACATTCCCTATGTCACATAGGCCTACCCCTCACATTCCCTATGTCACATAGGCCTACCCCTCACATTCCCTATGTCACATAGGCCTACCCCTCACATTCCCTATGTCACATAGGCCTACCCCTCACATTCCCTATGTCACATAGGCCTACCCCTCACATTCCCTATGTCACATATAGGCTTAGAGTTAGCGGCGCTCGATGTCAAAATATGGCGATATTATGCAAATTTTCCTCTGAGTAAATTGTAGATTGAAATAGGCTCGGGTGAAAATTCTCCCTCTAAACACAATTTTAGAAATGAAATATAGGGATTTTGAAAGGAAATGGGGCCACCCGAGCATATCTAACTTGGTAAGTCTATCTAATAATCTAAAGATTTGGATATGGATATGTATTTGTAATATATATGTATGTTTAAAGCTAAGTAAATAATGTATTAAACCTAAAATTTCTCGTTTATACCAAAATAGATATCTTTATACATGTGCATGAATGATCATTTTGACCATGTTTATCATTTTTTTACTGCTAAATGAAGTTTTAGAGAATAGCCCTAGCGTTATGCTTTTCAACTACGAGGTTTTGTGTTAGGTTGGCTCTTATGCTTCTTTTACTATCACGTCTTTATTTTCTACTTCATTCCGTGAGTGTATTTACATATTCTTGTGTCCCTTATGATCATGAGTGACTGTATTCACAGAGTAGCGTTTCAGCATCCATGAGTATTCTCACCGACGGTGGTAAGTGACTTTGTTCACGAAGCCACTTACCGTTCTGACTGCTTCTCCTAGTCCCTTGTAATTAATTTCCATATGACGTCAGTGATATGATCTTTGATTCCAAAGCAGATGTTAAACCCCTTCTAAAATTAAAATTATTTTAAAGTGTAGTAAATTGTACAGTTATTAGTTGAGCATAATTCATATTGTTCTTTTTCTTTCCTATTAAATTCTGTGTATAGTTTACTTCTTGATATAATATCAGACACACTAGTTACAATTTCGAATCTCTTTCATTTCTTTATATTGGGCGTGTATTTCTATTAGGAGTATTTTTGTGTTACTGCAAATTATCTTCTTAATTTTCCTAATGAATTTTCTCACATCACCTTCAATTAGGTATTTTAGTTCTGAATCAACCATATACCGTACCTACAAATGCTAACATAACTTTCTCTCTCCGCAGACATTCTGCGTTGTTTCCAAGAGGTTCTCCAAGAACTACGTGCACCGTTTCTCAGCGTCCAAATCCCTGTTCTTGTTCTCGCCTTGGCACCCTCTAAGAAGAGCGGCCATCTTTCTTTCGACAAACCAGTACTTCGACTACTTAGTCATGGCCACCATCCTCGTCAACTGCATCTTCCTGGCTATGACCACACCTTT
Organism: Caprella mutica; assembly: GCA_947561585.1. Taxonomy (NCBI): domain Eukaryota; kingdom Metazoa; phylum Arthropoda; class Malacostraca; order Amphipoda; family Caprellidae; genus Caprella; species Caprella mutica. Next base: position 208,269 of record CANNZV010001196.1, on the reverse strand, counting down.
CGACGAAGCAGAGTAAGTACCTTTAAAGAATGTCTTAGTACTCGGACAGTGTCAGTAATCGGAAAGTGGTTCAACTAATCTTACCATTCGAATTTTCTGATTGATCTACCATGACAAATGTTGACACCCACTTTTCGACTACTGAGAGTGTCATAGTACTTCAAAATTTCTATATGTTAGTTTTAGAGGTTTTTATGGGTGATTATTCATTTTAGAATTGGTTAATTTATAAGAAAATAAGTTATTTCACTCGGCATCAATGCAAATAAAAAAAAGGTAATTACATATTGAATTATTTTACAAGCGAAGTTATTGCTTCATCTTAAATCTTTTTTTATGTATTTACATAGTAATTGTGTGCATTGAACTAGAATCTAAGCACAAGTGCATAATGACAAACAACTCTTATGTGTCTAAATTCTTATATAAATGCAAAATAATCATCAACAGAATAAAAAAATAGATGATATTATCATCCAGACTCCATTTCAATGAAATTTTAGACTATCAACTTTTGTGTTTAATACATTATAGCTTATCATATTTATTTTATTTAACATTTACTTGGTAAATGAACCAGACAGCCTTTGCGCTTTCTGAAAACTAATGCAATATTTCACAAGGTTAATGGCCTATCACGTGAATAATTATTAAATAAATTGAAAATGATTTGGTAACGATTGAGTGCGTTCGAATTTGATGTTCAGTTGTTACTTCATTATTTAAAATTAGTATTGAATCCCAATTGTTCATTCTGTTTTCGAATGATGTTCAATATATTTTACCGAATAATTTTTTTCTTGTTCCTGATGAAAAAGTTATGTCTTTTATATAGTATATATGTTGTGCGCAATTTGCCGATTTGCACATTCTCGAGAATACGCTGCGCGTTTTCATACACCTTCATTATATATTATGAAATCAAATGTTAAGAGAATATTAATATACATTATATGTAACTTGGGACGTGCCACCCCCCGAACCACTCAACCAAGTCCCAAGTTATTAAAAATTATAAAGTGTGCAGTACAACAAACTAGCGGATACAACAAACTACATAACGGCTAGTTATGTTGGGAGTTCAAAATAATCTAAATTATGTATAAATATATTAAGATTGCCTTGAAAAAACTCAATAAAGATGACAAGAGATGAATGAAAATTACTTTGAAACTGTCAATATAAATGGCTGTTATGTAGTTTGTTGTATCCGCTAGTTTGTTTTATTGCACACTTCATGATTGTTTAATGACCTGGTTAAAATTTACATATAGTAGTATTCAATTTCATAATGAAAAAATTAAAGGTATTAACGTACTCTCGGCATTAGGGGGTTGAAGGAGTTTAAAAACGCGCAACGCATTTTCTAGATTGTGCAAATCGGCAAATGGCGCAAAACATATATACGTATATACCATTTCCACTTTCTGACAATCGTCTTTACGGAAATTTGGTACCTTTTCTTCCCTCTTCTGAGATATTAAATTGTGTGGAAAAATCTCTCAGGATATCTTAGAAGTGTTCGTTTGCGTCGTTCAAAGCGCTAAGGCTAAAAAAATTGAACCATTGAGTCCGAACACTTTGGTAATTGTTTTCGTATCCCTACAATCCATCTTTCGCTACGATTCGTCAAATTGGATGGAATTGATAAAAAAAAAATAAGACTGCGGATGACGAACGTCTTGAGTGAACCTGAAAAAGTTTTGGTCGACTGAAATCGTCAACGACTTTTTAAAGTCATTTGAAAATTGTAATGGTAAATATTTTAGTAAAAAATAGCACTACAAAATGTGAAGTCTAAATAACTTAAGCAATTAATTTGTTCAAATTGGAAAAAATGAAATATGTTAACGAAAAAGTGAAAAGGTGGTTGAAAAATATTTCGACGAATTTGAAATGTTCAAGTGGATTAAAAATTCTAATCTGATGATAGAGCTCCCATCCTTGTCAGTGCACCCATCCTTGTCAGTGCACCCATCCTTGTCAGTGCACCCATCCTTGTCAGTGCTCCCATCCTTGTCAGTGCTCCCAATCTTGTCAGTGTTCCCATCCTTGTCAGTGCACCCATCCTTGTCAGTGCTCCCAATCTTGTCAGTGTTCCCATCCTTGTCAGTGCTTCCACCCTTGTCAGTGTTCCCATCCTTGTCAGTGTTCCCATCCTTGTCAGTGCTCCCAATCTTGTCAGTGTTCCCATCCTTGTCAGTGCACCCATCCTTGTCAGTGTTCCCATCCTTGTCAGTGCTCCCATCCTTGTCAGTGCTCCCAATCTTGTCAGTGTTCCCATCCTTGTCAGTGCTTCCACCCTTGTCAGTGTTCCCATCCTTGTCAGTGTTCCCATCCTTGTCAGTGTTCCCATCCTTGTCAGTGTTCCCATCTTAGTCGGTGCTCCTATCCTTGTCGGTGCTCCCATCCTTGTCAGAGCTCTCATCCTTTTCAGTGGTCCCACTTCTCAAGTGCTACCCATTCCGCAGTGCTCCTCATTCCGCAGTGCTCCTCATTCTGCAGAGCTCCTCATTCCGCAGTGCTCCTCATTCCAAAGTGCGCTCACTTCCACAGTGTTCTTTCTTCCCCATTGTTCTCACAGTTCCCCAGTGCTCCCACTTTCCCAACTGCTCCCACAGCTCCCCATTGCTCCCACAGTTCCCCAGTGCTCCCCCATACCATCAAAGTGTTTATTAGTTTATTTAGGTGGTAGGAAGGAGAGTCATGTGTGTCGTAGCGATGGCTGCTGCATATAAAGTGACTGATTGTGTGACTGAAATTGGGGAGAAGCGACCAATGAGTGGGGACACGATGAGCTTCAGGTCTCTATATACAGTGTCTACAGGTCTCTATATACAGTGTCTACAGGCCTCATCATCTACAGTGTATACAGGCCTCTATAAACAGTTTTTATAGTCTATATACACTATACAGTCACTACAGACCTCTATGTCCAGTGTTCACAGGCCTATATCTACAGTGGCTCTAGGACAACTGGTACCCGGACAACTCGTACCCGGACAACTGGTATACAGGACAACTCGTACCCGGACAACTGGTATACAGGACAACTGGTATACAGGTCAACTCGTACCCGGAGAACTGGTACCCGATTTTCATAATTTCGTGTTAAATGTACCTAATTATTAACTGAATAAAATACAAGTCCGATTTTCAAAATTTAGTAAATGTACATAATTATAATAACAATTAAAGGCATAATAAAATAACCTATTTTTTTTATTGCAATGAAACATACATAAACTGACAATTCAAATGAGGATAAAATTAGAACTTTTATAGAGACTACAATATAGACTACATTACAAAATTCGTATGATCTCACTTCAAGAGTCTTCCATTTCATGATATAAATTTTCAAACATAATACGGGAAAAATATATGAGAACCAACAGTGCTAATTTAATTTAATTAACCTCTTTTAATATACTTAAGTTAGCAAAGTTAAATATTAAGTAACCTAGCACAGCTAAAGATAAAATTAAAACTTTTATAGAGACTAAAATACAGACTACCTTACAAAATTCGTATGAACAAGCTTACGTTATTTAATTTATAATTATGTACATTTAACTAAATTTTGAAAATCGGACTTGTATTTTATTCAGTTATTATAATTAGATACCTTAACACGAAATTATAAAAATCGGGTACCAGTTCTCCGGGTACGAGTTGTCCTGTATACCAGTTGTCCTGTATACCAGTTGTCCGGGTACGAGTTGTCCTGTATATCAGTTGTCCTGTATACCAGTTGTCCGGGTACGAGTTGTCCATGCACCATCTACAGTGTATGCATGCCTCTATCTACAGTCTCTACAGGCCTCTATCTACAGTGTCTACAGGCCTCTATCTACAGTGTCTACAAGCCTCTATCTACAGTGTCTACTGGCATCTATCTACAGTGTCTACAGGCCTCTATCTACAGTGTCTACAGGCCTCTATCTACAGTGTCTACAGGCCTCTATCTACAGTGTCTACTGGCATCTATCTACAGTGTCTACAGGCCTCTATCTACAGTGTCTACTGGCATCTATCTACAGTGTCTACAGGTCTCTATCTACAGTGTCTACAGGTCTCTCTATCTACAGTGTCTACAGACCTCTATATACAGTGTCTACAGGTCTCTCTATCTACAGTTTCTACAGACCTCTATCTATAGTGTCTACAGGACTATCTATATATAATGTCTACAGGCCTCTACCTACAGTGTTTATATGCCTCTCTATCTACAGTGTCCACATGCCTATATCTACAGTGCCCACAAGCCTCATCCTCTACAGTGTCCACAGGCCTATATCTACAGTGCCCACAGGCCTCATCATCTACAGTGTCTACATGCCTCTCTATCTACAGTGTCCACAGACCTATATCTACAGTGCCCACAGGCCTCATCATCTACAGTGTCTACATGCCTCTCTATCTACAGTGTCCACAGACCTATATCTACAGTGCCCACAGGCCTCATCATCTACAGTGTCTACAGACCTCTATCTATAGTGTCTACAGGACTATCTATATATAATGTCTACAGGCCTCTATCTACAGTGTCTACATGCCTCTCTATCTACAGTGTCCACAGACCTATATCTGCAGTGCCCACAGGCCTCATCATCTACAGTGTCCACAGGCCTATATCTACAGTGTCTACAGGCCTCATCATCTACAGTGTTCACAGGCCTCATCATCTACAGTGTCTACAGGCCTATATCTACAGTCTCTATAGGCCTCATCATCTACAGTGTTCACAGGCCTCATCATCTACAGTGTTCACAGGCCTCATCATCTACAGTGTCTACAGGCCTATATCTACAGTGTCTACAGGCCTCATCATCTACAGTGTTCACAGGCCTCATCATCTACAGTGTTCACAGGCCTCATCATCTACAGTGTTCACAGGCCTCATCATCTACAGTGTTCACAGGCCTCATCATCTACAGTGTCTACAGGCCTATATCTACAGTGTCTACAGGCCTCATCATCTACAGTGTTCACAGGCCTCATCATCTACAGTGTTCACAGTCCTCATCATCTACAGTGTTCACAGGCCTCATCATCTACAGTGTTCACAGGCCTCATCATCTACAGTGTTCACAGGCCTCTCTCTCTCTCTCTCTTTATTCAAATCCACTTTTTATTTTCCCATTTCATCATACAAAAACAGGTAATTTATGACAAAGTTGTTTGGGAAATTTGCATACTGCATACATGAATAATTCAAAAATTGAAATACTGTTCATAAAACTAACATTTCATTTTTGTTATGAATTACTTTTCTACAACATAAAATACTTTTGTAGTTGATTGTATCGTGTGGACACAAATAATATTCTCTATTTTAGTTATCAAATAATTGTAATAGTATAATCCCAGTACCTATTTTACTCTAGTACCAAAACATTTTCAGCTGTAGCAGTGGAAGGTAAACGTATGATATATTTCCCGAACCTCCTTATGAAATCTTCGTCGTTTTTATTCTTTACGTATATTTATATTCCTGTTATTTCATTCCCTTGCAATTACCATGCATCAATGAGCATTGCCGAAGATCTGAGGTAGGATACTTTAAGCCACTTTCCTATCTGACTGCTTCTTCCAGGTCCCTTGTATTTGTTCATCCTTCTGTATTCTGTGATATGACCCGGAGTGATTAAAACAGATGCTAATTCCCTCTAATAATAATAATAATGGATGTATTCAGTGATTGGTGCTACAATTGGATCGTGATTTGGATCGGACTAAATTTTCCAAACAAGATGGCGTTCTTAATTCCAAGCTTCAACTGAAGAGCAATGAAATTTTAATGTTTCAATTATGTCATTTCTCTCTGACGATTCACTTAATATCTATGGCATCATTTGAACCATTAACTTCAAGATTTGATGTTTATTTTATGAGACAATTTAAAGATTGTAGCCTGTAAACGTATTTCTGTCGCTTCAATCTTAACGTTCAACATCAATAGAGATCAATTTTTAATGATAATATTCTGAAAAGATAACGTATAGTGTTTTAGTAGTGGTTATGGGTTCTAGGAAAATTCGGTCTCAGAAAATTCGGTCTCAAAAAATTCGGTCTCAGAAAATTCGGTCTCTGAATTTTCGGTCTCAGAAAATTTGATTTCGGAATTTTCGGTCTCGGAATATTCGTTATGAGGTATAAATAAAACTTATGAATTATATTTATCAGGGGGCGTGCCGCCCCCGAATCCCCCTGCAAGGTCATTAAACAATCATGCAATGTGCAGTACAATTAACAAACGGGAGGATGCAACAAACTACATGATGTCATTTATTTTGAGAGACCATTTATAATTCTGAGACCGAAATTTCCGACACCGTGGTTATAGTACTGGACTTATAGTTTAATTAGAATTGATATAAAAAGTGAAATATAGTTCATATTACATGAGTCACTATATTAAGTAATAAGTGGAGTATAAATTAGTGTGTGAGTGGTAGAGTTGAAGCCTTTTATTATAAAAAGTAATTACATATTAACATTGATTTAAACATAAATTGTAACTAGAAAAGTAAGGCAATTTGAGTTTATTTATTAAAAAACACAATTTTAATACGCTAGATAAAATGATAAAAATTCATTTTCCTTAACACCAATAAACTAAATTTAAACAAAAGTGACCAATAATTAGAAATAATCAACTTACCAATTGAATCTGGCTGATGATCGGTGTAAAATGTAAAAGAAATGGTTTAATTTGATTGATTACGACCAATTAAAGTAAACTTGTACACAAAAAATCTATGTATAGCATAGATAAAGAATACTAACTATTTATAAAATATACACCACTTATCACATGGAAATATGGACTAAAATGATATATTAAATATTTAAATACAAATGAACCAAATTACAAAATAAAAGCTTGAACTTAAATTAGGTTAGAATTCAAGTAATTCCACCTTTCCAAAATTGCGGAAGGTTATATTTTGATAGTCAAAATATTTCCCCTTATACGAATAGTATAATGATTTTTATATATTTATTTATATATTTGCAATCTTTTTATTCGCATAGTTCAAAAGTTTTCTACCAAATTGCCGGAAATTTGGTAGGACGATTTATAATTCGATTTTGTTGGAGTGATCAGATCAAAGATCAGCGTCATTTACTAATCAACAAGAACAAAATATGTAGCGGCGGCGAAGGTATGAGTTGAGGTATGAGTTAAGTTTTGTTCTAGAAATTCTAAAACAATCGATGATTAATTTATGTAAGGGAAATTGATCTATTTTACTGAAATGAAACGTACATTTGCATAAATTATACAGGTTTGCTTACACTATTTATGACTACTGAGTCAATACATTGAAGACTATTTAACTACTTAATATTAATAACTGATTTATGAGAGAAATATTGAGTGATGGTACGTTAAAATATGAGTAAGCATGAGAGACATATGAGAAATTATATATAAATTGAATACAAACTGAATTATTATATTCTATTTTACATTTAGTTAATACAATTATTAATTTATGCTATTAATGAAAATTCCTAATTGAGTTATTTATACTGAGACATGTTTGAAAATGATGAGACATGTTTGAATATGTTGAGACATGTTTGAATATGATGAGACATGTTTGAATATGATGAGACATGTTTGAATATGTTGAGACATGTTTGAATATGTTGAGACATGTTTGAATATGATGAGACATGTTTGAATATGTTGAGACATGTTTGAATATGTTGAGACATGTTAGAATATGTTGAGACATGTTTGAATATGTAGAGACATGTTTGAATATGATGAGACATGTTTGAATATGTTGAGACATGTTTGAATATGATGAGACATGTTTGAATATGATGAGACATGTTTGAATATGTTGAGACATGTTTGAATATGATGAGACATGTTTGAATATGATGAGACATGTTTGAATATGTTGAGACATGTTTGAATATGATGAGACATGTTTGAATATGATGAGACATGTTTGAATATGATGAGACATGTTTGAATATGATGAGACATGTTTGAATATGCAGAGACATGTTTGAATATGTAGAGACATGTTTGAATATGTAGAGACATGTTTGAATATGTAGAGACATGTTTGAATATGCTGAGACATGTTTGAATATGTAGAGACATGTTTGAATATGTTGAGACATGTTTGAATATGTAGAGACATGTTTGAATATGTAGAGACATGTTTGAATATGTAGAGACATGTTTGAATATGTTGAGACATGTTTGAATATGTTGAGACATGTTTGAATATGTAGAGACATGTTTGAATATGTTGAGACATGTTTGAATATGTTGAGACATGTTTGAATATGTAGAGACATGTTTGAATATGTTGAGACATGTTTGAATATGTAGAGACATGTTTGAATATGTAGAGATATTTTTCAACTGGTTCACTAGAAAAAATAGTCAATTTGTGTAACTTAACACAGTTTACAGTATGCAAAATAATAATCATGCACACACTGTAAGTTATCACGTACACTGTAAGTACGCACACACTGTAAGTACACACACGCACACACTGTAAGCACACACACGCACACACTGTAAGTACACACACTCTAAGTAAGTCCATTCAAGTGACGTGTGATAAGCGCAAGTGATAACTCAGAAGTTTTCGTTAAGCTTTCCTTCCTTAATTAAAACTTTGTAGATAATTCTGTTGATGTCTCGTCAGAATATATTTTGACGTTCCTATGCTATAGTGAATACCTATAAATAAATGTAGAACTTTATTTACTTATGTACATTGATGCTTCTTGAAATCTAAAGTATTACATTTGAAATATGTAATTTTGTAATTACTTTTATATCTCTAAGATTCAGTGAATTTTGGGTGATTTCAAGCTATCATTGATTTTATTATTATTTCGGAACATTCCTAGTTCACGTTCCTATTTCAATTAGGGACGCGAACTAGGAACCGATCCAAATATTCCCTTCCTAGTTCATGTTCCTGATTGATTTAGGGACGTGAACTAGGAAGGAGGTTATCGTCCTATTTTAAATAGGTAATTCATGTTATTTGATTGCTATATTAACATATAAAGAAATTGGTTGTAATTTTCTGAATCTGTTGTAATTTAATGAACATTCGTTTTTGGTATTATTTGTAAGTGTAGTCAAGATACTAGATTTTCTGTTAATTAATATTTTGTAGTGCAATATATTTAATCAGATAAAACGTAATTAAATTTAAGAAAAATTAATTTAAAAATACCTCCTTCCATGTTCACGTTCTTGAATCAGTTAGGGACGTGAACTAGGAAGGGGGTATTTGGATTTGTTCCTAGTTCGCGTCCCTAAATGAAATAAGGACGTAAACTAGGAATTTACCGATATTTCTAATGAATATTGATAATATTCTAGGAATATTCACTATATACTATTAAATATATCTATATTCCCAAGAATAATTAGATATTCAATTAGATATATCGATATTCCAAATACTATATTCGCGATAGTCTATCAGATATATCGATATTCCAAATACTATTCGTGATAGTCTATCAGATATATCTGTATTACAAAGAATGTACTCGATTTTCCCTTTGATAAGATTATGATATTCCCTCGATATATGAGTATCTTCAAGTAATTCTTTACGATATTCCCAGAGAATATTCCCGAACATATCACTGAAGCATTGTCCAACTCCCCTAACTATCCTGGTAAGAAAAAGAGTCTTTGTGTTTTTTATTTGCTCTGTGGTTTGATAAATTACTGCGGCCAGAGGCAGCATTATTATTCTGTCTGTCACACAGAGGAGTTCTTGGACAGCTCTATACAAGCCATTTCTGCTGAAATAGAACTTCTACCAAGAGCATTATTGAACAAAAACTCTGCTGAGATTTAAGAAAGATATCTCTGCGAGTAAGGCAATTATGTATGGCAAGGTTTGGTATTAAATTGATAGTTGCTGCTAAGTAATTTGGTTAAGTGATTGTTTTTTTATTGAATTTGATGTGTAAAATAATTTGTTGATTAAGTTTCTTCTATTTTGTGTTATTTTTCCACTATCAGTGATACATTGTAAAATTTTGTTTTAGTTTTCCATGAATCATCTGAAAATATCAGTAAGAAAAACGTTAGGTTCAACTGTTTCTTTCTAACAATTGAAACAAAATGTTTAATTTGAAAATAGTTTATCCTTATTTTTAGTACCATGGTAGTTAAGATTTTCTTGAGGCAATACTGTTCCGTTACAATATTGGCAATGTTGTAACAATATTGAGGCCAAGTTTTAACAGTATTGGGGCAATTTTGTAACAATACTGGCAATGTTTTTACAATGTGGCAATGTTTTAACACTATTGGCAATGTTTTAACAATGTGGCAATGTTTTAACACTATTGCCAATGTTGTAACAATATTGGGGCAATGTAGCCTAACTAATTTTGTTACTGGGGTACATGCATCTTGAATTTAAAAAAAAAATATATCGAGTTTACATGTAAGAAAATGATATTCTAAAATTGGATTTCCTATTGCATTAGCATATTCTATCATTCTTCTATTTTTATTACTTTGTTTTATTATAACCGAATTATACCCACTCCCCCCTCCCCCTCTTTAGTTAACTCTATTATTTCTAACAAGAGTTCTCACTTTCTGCCCTATTCTTTTCAAGTTCTGATGAATGATGTCTGCATTGCCGCATTTTTAGCTCCTTTCCTATCCTGTAAAGCTTTTGTCATAGCCTTGCTGAACTCATTCCAAAGACAGTGATTGAAGTTTCTAATTTAGAATTTAATGTTTTTGTAATTTTAAATATTCATATGAAATGTCACGCAACAATATGAAACTTTTAAAAAATTAGTTACTTTTTTCCATTTTTTTTATGAATCTTGACATCATTTTTGGAGCTACTACTATACTATACTCAATATACGTGTATGATAGTACGTTAATCATTTAGTTTAATCATTTTTAGTTAATGTGAATAATATTTTATCTGTCATTACTAGAAGACGTGATAAAAAGTATACCAGAAGGCTATTTCTAAGCCCCAGAAGAAAAAAATCCCATCGCCAAACTTAACCATTTCTGTTAAATTATAATAATATAATAAACGATATAAATATAACTCTCCAAAATATTTAATAAATTAAACCTTACCCACTCCCTCCAAAGTTCTAATAGGAGGAAGATCCAGTCTTCCAAATCGAGAATTCAATCCTCCAAATTGTGGATCCGATCCTTTAAATCTGGACTCATTGTTACTCCCTCGGTTCCTTCCTCCTTTCTTTCATTTCCTGCAATTGAAACTTCTAGAGAAGAGCATCGTAGAGAGAAAGAAATAAAGGACTGAGTAGCGTGACTTCTATTTAATGAATTAAACAGAAAGATATTTAATGTAGAAATAGTACAATAACAACGTGAATAACCGTTGGTGAGACACAGGGAGAAAATTTCAAAAGTTACCTAGTTTATAACTAGGCAATTAGCGACCTTGTTTTGAACTAGTAACATAATTATGAACTAGTTATGTAACTAGATAACTAGTTATAAACTTGCTACCTAGTTATAAACTTGCTTCCTAGTTATAAACTAAGTAAACAGTTATAAACTAGTTACCTAGTTACAAACTAGTTAACAAGTTATAAACAAGTTAACTGGTTATAAACAAGTTAACTAGTTATAAACTAGCTACATAGAAATAAACTAGCTACCTAATTAAAAACTAGCTACCTAATTAAAAACTAGCTACCTAGTTAAAAACTAGCTACCTAATTAAAAACTAGCTACCTAATTAAAAACTAGCTACCTAGTTAAAAACTAGCTACCTAATTAAAAACTAGCTACCTAGTTAAAAACTAGCTACCTAGTTATATATATTTTTTAATAAAGTATCACCCCCAGAGGAGACTCAATTTGCCAGTTATGAAAAATCTTGTTAAGGTAAATAGTAATATTGGTAAAAAGTGTTCGATTAAAAAGTTGTGTCTGTTATATTTTAATATGTCAAATATGTGTGTTGTTTGTTATTATTCACATGTGCTTAGACTAGCCTTTGTAATTACAAGCAATTTTATTTGAGATAAAACACAAATGTCGCTTGTGTTCTTATCTCAGATAATTTCGTATTCAATTACAAGAAATTGTGGACATTGATGCCGAGTCCATTCACTTATTTTGTCAGTTTAAGTTTACTTAAATATTTATATTCTTAGAAATTGAATAACAGATATTACCGAAATATGTATGATAGAAAATTAAACCTAATGACCGAAATTAAACCTAATATAATAACTATTATATATATTTACTCTAGTTACATTTACAAATTTGTCGAAAATACTTTACTTTTTTGAATTATAATAGAACAATAACTGAATTAACAATAACCATTTGGAATTTCACTTCAGTGAATATATATTACTTGTTTTCAACCTACTGAGTTTTGTTATCAGACGCTGAAAAGGGTAGTCTAAACAACCTAACATTACGACGTAAGCCTAAAAGATCTCCGCCAATTCTTAGATTGTCGCCGTCTCTTTTCGGCTCACCAATTTATTTAGTTGTCTACCAGTTCATGCTCAGCTTCCTGCTATCACCATTTAGATTCTTTAGAACTGGCGTTAGTATCACATTTTAAAATGGTGACATGGAATTTTATGCATTAGGCTGTGTTCAAACGATTAGCTTTTAGGTTTACGTATTTTCAGTTATGGGGTTGAGATGGTGATAGTACATGTAATGCATAAACTTGTACGGTTACATTTTTTTCGAATGGAGCATTGGTGCCGGCTTTCTCATACTTTGCAAGCAGTACGTACTGATATTTTAGCCAATCTGCTTTAAAATTTCTTTCTTTTTCCACAGGTACATCTTCCTAGCTATCTACTCAGCAGAAATGGTCACAAAAACCATTGCCAAAGGTTTCATATTAAACAAATACACTTACCTCCGGAATCCGTGGAATTGGCTGGACTTCATAGTAATAGCATCTGGTTACGTCACTCTTGTCATCGAATTGGGCAATTTCGATGTCGAACTTGGCAACTTGGCGGGGCTGCGGACGTTCAGAGTACTGAGGGCGTTGAAAACCGTCTCGATCATGCCAGGTGAGATTTTCTTCGTGTAATCCAAAACTTGTATCTGATTTCGTGTGATTTAGGAAAAGTTTCAATTGAACGTAAAAAATGTCGATTATTCTACCCCAAACACCTAACCGTTCACTACCCATTTTACCACTAACACCTAACCGTTCACTACCCATTTTACCGCTAACACCCAACCGTTCACTACCCATTTAACCACTAACACCTAACCGTTCACTACCCATTTTACCACTAACACCTAACCGTTCACTACCCATTTTACCACTAACACCTAACCGTTCACTACCCATTTTACCGCTAACACCCAACCGTTCACTACCCATTTAACCACTAACACCTAACCGTTCACTACCCATTTTACCGCTAACACCTAACCGTTCACTACCCATTTAACCACTAACACCTAACCGTTCACTACCCATTTAACCACTAACACCTAACCGTTCACTACCCATTTAACCACTAATACCTAACCGTTCACTACCCATTTAACCACTAACACCTAACCGTTCACTACCCATTTAACCACTAATACCTAACCGTTCACTACCCATTTTACCACTAATACCTAACCGTTCACTACCCATTTTACCACTAATACCTAACCGTTCACTACCCATTTTACCACTAATACCTAACCGTTCACTATCCATTTTACCACTAATACCTAACCGTTCACTACCCATTTTACCACTAATACCTAACCGTTCACTACCCATTTTAACACTAACACCTAACCGTTCACTACCCATTTTACCACTAACACCTAACTGTTTACTACCCATTTTACCACTAACATCCAACCGTTCACTACCCATTTTACCACTAACACCTAACTGTTTACTACCCATTTTACCACTAACATCCAACCGTTCACTACCCATTTTACCACTAACACCTAACTGTTTACTACCCATTTTACCACTAACATCCAACCGTTCACTACCCATTTTACCACTAATACCCAACCGTTCACTACCCATTTTACCACTAATACCTAACCGTTCACTACCCATTTTACCACTAATACCCAACCGTTCACTACCCATTTTACCACTAATACCTAACCGTTCACTACCCATTTTACCACTAATACCTAACCGTTCACTACCCATTTTACCGCTAGCACCTAACCGTTCACTACCCATTTTACCGCTAACACTCCAGTCGGTATATCATGGCTTCAATATATAATCTGCGCCCAATTGCTCTCTCGCCTTATATTCGCGCCCTTTTTTCAGTGATTAATGATTCCTCGTGTCTATCGTTCAGAGACTATTCATCTCTCGATGACGAATTGTTGTTGACGAAAGATCTGAACTTGTTGCATCATCTTTCGTATACTGTTTATGCGTGATGGACATATAACATTCTATTTTCTATTTGTGATGAAATGTGCACACCTACTTGTATGTTGAAGAATATTTGTATTTCATTTTTATACATCATTTTCTCTTTTCTCTGATAGTATCTCATCACAGTGACTCTTTTCTCTGATAGTACATCATCACAGTGACTCTTTTCTCTGATAGTACATCATCACAGTGACTCTTTTCTCTGATAGTACATCATCACAGTGACTCTTTTCTCTGATAGTACATCATCACAGTGACTCTTTTCTCTGATAGTACATCATCACAGTGACTCTTTTCTCTGATAGTACATCATCACAGTGACTCTTTTCTCTGATAGTACATCATCACAGTGACTCTTTTATCTGATAGTACATCATCACAGTGACTCTTTTCTCTGATAGTACATCATCACAGTGACTCTTTTCTCTGATAGTACATCATCACAGTGACTCTTTTCTCTGATAGTACATCATCACAGTGACTCTTTTCTCTGATAGTACATCATCACAGTGACTCTTTTCTCTGATAGTACATCATCACAGTGACTCTTTTCTCTGATAGTACATCATCACAGTGACTCTTTTCTCTAATAGTACATCATCACAGTGACTCTTTTCTCTGATAGTACATCATCACAGTGACTCTTTTCTCTGATAGTACATCATCACAGTGACTCTTTTCTCTAATAGTACATCATCACAGTGACTTTTTTCTCCTATAGTACGTTCAGTTACTAAGTAATATAAACTTCCAATGCAATATTCAAGTCTTGGGAATAAATTCATAATTTGTCGAGTATCGTTTGAAAACCGCAATTCAAAAAAAGATAAAATTTAATATAGGTAATTGACATTCATGTTTAATTTATTTTAATTTTTGTTCATCTGATGACGTCATGCGAGTGTTTCTGGCATGACGATTGTTGAGAGTGCCTCACCCCTCAGTGCCTGGTGTACCATCTAGCGACAGAGAGAATTAAAGTAGATGTGGTGGTTAGTAGAGAGAAATGGTACGGGAGGAGGGAAGGTAGGAGGGAGAGGTTGTGACGTAGACACCTCATGCTATGAAGAGATAAGGACAGAGAATAGCGTTATGGCATCGGCAGCAGCAGGTGGTGGATGCCTGCACCCTCTTGCTGCAACTTGAGGATTTATTTGAACCATTTCATTGGAAAATTCAAATTTGCAAATTAAAATGATGTTTCTTATTCTTTAAACCTTCCATTATCGAATGATTTTTTCATATATACCAATGGTAGTTTATGATACATTTCATTACGAATTGATTCATTCAATTTTGTTGTATCTATTATATATAAAATATACACTCAATATAATATATCTAAATAATGTAAATTATAAATGAAAATAATCAACCTTTCAACTGTAACTGAACAAATAGCAGATAATTATAGGCTAATAGATTCAATACATTGAGGCAAAAAGGTTCCGTGAATTTTTGACATTTTTCCCCAACGGAAGAGAAAGAGTTAAACCATCCGGTCCGACAATTAGGTTTTGATATTGATGATTTTTTTTTGTTAATTCTAATAGTAACAAATTGAATTTATTATCTGGATTACTAGGAAATAAAAATGGTTAAAAAACATCAGAAGAATTTTGCAGTTAATTAATCTTGCAGTTAATCTTCGTATCAGTAAAATCAGGATTTTATTTTCAACTATCTAAATTTTACATTTTTGTTGCTGAATTATTCATTCCATAAAGTTTTTGACAGGTGGGTAAATATGACCCACTTTAGCAGGAATAAAAATTTTAGGGAGTGGTTGCATAAACTGGGGTTGGAGGGGGTAGGATTTCCCCCTCCCCAAAATAATCCAATTACTCGGTAAAGTTATGGACAATTCAATTATTTTGAGATGTATGCGGTCACTTTTTAGGTCAATCTATGGCTTCCTGGTGCAGTTATGTAATCTTCGGGGTTTGCTTGTTAGGTCTCAAATCAGAAGGTGGTGGATCATTTAGATGAGAATTTTAGGAGTTGTCGAGAATAACCCACTGGAGATGTTATTGAATAGTGGCATCAACTTTGCTATGAGATTGATATGAAATCATATAGGTATCAGATTCTAATAATCATGTGAATTTATTGAGAATCTAGTGTACTTGCCCGTTAAGAATAACGTGTTCTCAATAGTATCAATATTTGCGTAGTTTAACAATCCTCACTTCTGGTCCATGTCCTCAGATTTAATTAAAGTTATTAATTGAATAATGACGAAATATTATAGCACTAGTGTACTTTCTCGTTAAAAATAACGGGTTATCATCAATACTAATTTATTATCCGTTATTATAGGTTACTTTTTAATGAATTCAATTAAAAATTAAATTTCCTCCATAGTCTAATAGATTTTATAGATAAAATACATTAAAATATTGAATAAAAACAGGGGAATTTAAATATCAAGTCAATATATTCCCGTGCGTATCATAGTTACATTCTTCATGTTTATTTCCCGTCGAGTAAAAGCGGACACCAAATGAATTAATAAATAAATGAATAAATATGTACACTACGGGTATTATTAGGATGGATAGAGTACATAAAGTGTTCATTAAAAACTAACACTGTGACTTTTTAATAATTTCTAATTTAATTAATTGAACCATTTATTGAACTTGAAAATTACAGACAGACAGACAAATATAGAAAAGAAATCTGTTTATTGGAGTGTAGATGGTAGGAATTGGTTAAAAAAAGAGTTATTAAAATTCGAAGATTATATTGTCTAAAACCTCAAATGAGGTTGATATACACCGAGCTCTACACACACAAGTGTATAGTGACACCACATCACGTGTGTGAGTGTGTAGTTAGTACACATCACCTGTGTGAGTGTGTAGTTAGTATACATCACGTGTGTGAGTGTGTAGTTAGTACACATCACGTGTGTGAGTGTGTAGTTAGTACACATCACGTGTGTGAGTGTGTAGTTAGTATACATCACGTGTGTGAGTGTGTAGTTAGTACACATCACGTGTGTGAGTGTGTAGTTAGTACACATCACGTGTGTGAGTGTGTAGTTAGTACACATCACGTGTGTGAGTGTGTAGTTAGTATACATCACATGTGTGGGTGTGTAGTTAGTACACATCACGTGTGTGAGTGTGTAGTTAGTACACATCACGTGTGTGAGTGTGTAGTTAGTACACATCACGTGTGTGAGTGTGTAGTTAGTATACATCACATGTGTGAGTGTGTAGTTAGTACACATCACGTGTGTGAGTGTGTAGTTAGTAAACATCACGTGTGTGAGTGTGTAGTTAGTACACACCACGTGTGTGAGTGTGTAGTTCCTCAGCACTGTAGCTTTAAATGATTCAATTTGGGGAAGGCTGATGACAGTGTGAAGTAATTATGAGGCTAGAAAGAGGGTACATGGTAAAGAGGGTACATGGTAGAGAGGGTACATGGTAAAGAGGGTACATGGTAGAGAGGGTACATGTTAGAGAGGGTACATGGTAGAGAATGTACATGGTGAAGAGGGTACATGGTAGAGAGGGTACATGGTAGAGAGGGTATATGGTAGAGAGGGTACATGGTAGAGAATGTACATGGTAAAGAGGGTACATGGTAGAGAGGGTACATGGTAAAGAAGGTACATGGTAAGAGGGTACATGGTAAAGAGGGTTCATGGTAGAGAGGGTACATGGTAAGGAGGGTACATTGTAAAGAGGGTACATGGTAGAGAGGGTACATGGTACACAAGACCTCTTCTTTCCCTAAAGTACCTCATCTTCTTCCCCTAAAGTACCTCTTCTTCTTCCCCTAAAGTACCTCTTCTTCCCCTAAAGTACCTCTTCTTCCCCTAAAGTACCTCTTCTTCTTTCCCTAAAGTATCTCTTCTTCCCCTAAAGTACCTCTTCTTCCTCTTAAAAGTACCTCTTCTTCCTCTAAAGTACCTCTTCTTCCCCTAAAGTACCTCTTCTTCCCCTTAAAAGTACCTCTTCTTCCCCTAAAGTACCTCTTCTTCTTCCCCTAAAGTACCTCTTCTTCTTCCCCTAAAGTATCTCTTCTTCCCCTAAAGTACCTCTTCTTCCCCTTAAAAGTACCTCTTCTTCCTCTAAAGTACCTTTTCTTCCCCTAAAGTACCTCTTCTTCCCCTAAAGTACCTCTTCTTCCCCTAAAGTACCTCTTCTTCTTCCCCTAAAGTACCTCTTCTTCCCCTAAAGTACCTCTTCTTCTTCCCCTAAAGTATCTCTTCTTCCCCTAAAGTACCTCTTCTTCCCCTTAAAAGTACCTCTTCTTCCTCTAAAGTACCTCTCCTTCCCCTAAAGTACCTCTTCTTCCCCTTAAAAGTACTTCTTTTTCCCCTAAAGTACATCTTCTTCCCCTTAAAAGTACCTGTTCTTCCCCTAAATTGCCTCTTCTTCCCCCAGCCTCTCCCTCTCCTTTATCTACATTCTCTTTGCCACATTGTGGTCCTCTAAACATTTTGCCTCTTTAAGGAGCTTTCTAGCGCTACATTATCTCCCTTATCCACAGATTTAGGGAAAACCCCTCTAAACTATTCCTAATCCTCATCGTACGCCAAGAAAGAACACCAATAGCGTCCAGTCTATGGGAATTTATTGCCTTCATTCTTTGGGAGTGTAATTTTTAACCTTATTTATTATTATATATGCTATTGTGGATGCAAACCTCCACTGTTCTACTGTATCCAGACTCTTCTGTTATATGGTATCACTGATGCACACCACCATGGCTCCACTGTATCAAGACTCTTTTATTATATGGTATCACGGATACATACGACCACGGCTCCACTGTATCCAGTCTCTTTTCCCCCGTGTCCCCTAATTCAATAGTGTGGATAATGTAACGTCATTGAAATAATGAGACTTTCGGTGCAATTCAATTTGTCACCACCATTCATTTAAATTCGGATTAAATACTCCGAGTGTTTGGTATTCTAACGTAGTCTGAATATTTATGGAATTTCTTCACAACATTGCAAGTATATTTAGA
This sequence comes from Caprella mutica, assembly GCA_947561585.1. Lineage (NCBI taxonomy): Eukaryota > Metazoa > Arthropoda > Malacostraca > Amphipoda > Caprellidae > Caprella > Caprella mutica. The sequence goes on along the minus strand of CANNZV010001196.1, from coordinate 188,842 downwards.
ATATCTACCTATAAAGATATTCTTAAATTAAATACCATTATGATTTTACTTTGACGTGGAATATTCGTTTCGTAAGAGAAAATTATGGTGGGTCATCGGAGATTTACAGGGGGACCTCATTTAATATTCGATGGCAAATCATAATTTTCATAGGAAATACCACTCGAAAATACATATTTTGTGATACATGTTTCGGTTCCGTTAGATGGCGCTGGAATTTCAATTTTAGTATTAGTGTTCAATAAAAATTATAGTAAAGCTTCCAAGCTTGTTTTAATGATTATCTTATAAAAATATCATTATAATTATTCTAAACATCAGTTGCTGTCATACGAAGAAAGATGCAATATTATTTTGCTTTTTTCTCATGAAGAAAGAATCAACCTTTTGTTTTTGGTATACGCTCCTTTTCTAGGGTTTTGAAACATTTTTTAGTTTCCTTTTTTATTTTGGATCAAATTGACAATGACACTAAGAAATGTTTTAGCACCATGTGGAAAGAGCACACCAAATTGTTTATTTCTAACAATAATTCTACGCAGTTCACTAATTACATCCAGTAGTTATAAATCACCACGACGAAGAGAGCCTTTAAAAGTCTGTCTTCTGTACGCTTCTCTAGATTTTACAGACCTATAAACTACATTTCTCTCTCACATCAAAGTAATAAACAACTTTCTCCCCTCGTGAGAGATATTACAAATCTAGCGGTGTCTGGCAATGCATTTCATTTTTGACATCTTACACTGACTTAATATTGTTGATATCGTAGTTATAATTAGTAATATAGTTTTAATAATTCGGCAAACAAAATACTCATTATACTTGTCAATCGAAGAGCAAAAATGTATGGAATCTTATCAAATTTTGTGAATGACTTTGTCCTCCGATAAAAAATACTTATTGTAATGATAAAACGTGATTAGAAATTGGTAGATTGTTACTCTGGGTAGATCTTTAGTGATTAATATGATTCTTAATTATTGTTAGATCTTTACTGACCAATTTTGTCCTTTTTCTTACAGGTTTGAAGACCATCATCAACGCACTTTTGAACTCCATCAAGCAGCTGGTGGAGGTGATGACGCTAACGGTGTTCTGCCTAATGGTGTTCGCCCTGTTCGCCCTGCAGGTGTACATGGGGGTGCTGAAGAACAAGTGCGTCCTCTCGACCAACGGAGCCAACCTCACGGACAAGGAGTGGGACGAGTGAGTACTCTAACACTCATCCATAGCAAGAAGGATTTATTCCTGGGATATTCCCTTAATATTCCATAATAAGCCTTCTTACCGGGAGAAGGGGGAATTCCCGTTTGGTTTATAACAGAGAGAGAGAGAGAGAGAGAGAGAAGGGCTGGAATAGAGGAGATGGGGAGAGAGATGAACCAGAATAGACACTGGTAGATCGCTTATCTTCGCCCCTCCCCCCTCCCGCTATAATTAATATCAATTTCGGTTGAATTTTTTTTTTTGAGTTATGCGAAAAAAAGAAGACCATTTATTTATGAAAACGAGATTACAAATAAATATTGTCGACCAAAACGTAACTTTCCTCAATTTTGCGAGGGTAATTGGATCAAGGAATGTAGTGGGACGAAGAAAGAAGAGTTGGGGAATGTTGAAGCGGATGTATTGGAAGGAGAAGAATGAAAATGATGTACTGTAATGAAATGCACGTGAATGGGAAGAGGAAAAGGTAGAAATAGGAAAGGGAAAGTGAAGGGGAGGAGGTACAGTAAGAATTGTAATAAGAATTTAACAGTTAAGTTGATTAGTAATTGCATTACCAATAAAATGCACAATATAAAATGGTTGATTCAATTAAAGTAAACGTAAATCGGAACTACACTCTTGATAATTTATATAAAATACATAATAATTATTATTGAAGTTTTATTTTAATTCGTATTCTGCATATATTACGGATACAAATTAAAATGAAATTAATATGGTAATATTTTTTTTGATCGAAAATGTCGAAACGTCTAATAATTGAAAAATTTCCCTATTACTAAATTATTGCATAGTTTATCATTTATGAAACTACATAATTATGAGGAACTCATTACTTTTCTCTCATTTCTATGATTTATGAATAATTCATATAGATTCTTGTGTTATAATCAATTAATGATAAAATTATAATGAAACTTTTAAAGTAGACTTTAATAAAAACAATAATTCAAAATTAATGTTTAACATTAATGTTTGAAATGTTTTACATTAATGTTTGAAATGTTTTACATTAATGTTTGAAATGTTTTACATTAATGTTTGAAATGTTTTACATTAATGTTTGAAATGTTTTACATTAATGTTTGAAATGTTTTACATTAATGTTTGAAATGTTTTACATTAATGTTTGAATAGGTTAATTTTTTTCATTCGTCGGCGTAAATGATTTTCTAGTGGTTATTATATACAGGGTCGTGCAGCTAAATTGGGACTAACTTTAACAGCACATATCTTCCGTTATTTCTAATCTATGACTAAATTCTTTTTTTACAGACAATCTTTAAGCCCTTTGCTATAATATTTCAGATTAAGATCTAGCATATTTCGCTAAAATATGGCGGAATTAGCGCGAAGAACGACCATATGTGAAATGAGACGCGCCGGGAACACTGTTTCAGACATTATTAAGAGCACTGGCTATGCGAAATCGACTGTTTATCGAGTTGTTGCTGCTTTTGATGCCGAGGGTAAGGTCCAGAGAAGTCGACACAGTCCCCGCAGTGATCGAAAGAGAATCAAAACATTCCTTTCTGGGCTGATAAGGACGTTGAAGTCACACCCAAGACAGCCGATGTCAGAACTGGCACAAAAGCGCAGCGTGAGTCGTAGAACCTTCAGCAGGGCAGTCAAGGAAGACCTTGGTATGAAGTCATACGTAAGGAGAGTCCGTAACCTCCTAACTACCCGCTCCAGAGCCCTCAGAGCTGAAAGATGCCCAAAGCTTCTGAACCATCTGAAACACAAAGGAGGACATGTCTGCGTTTTTGTTGACGAGAAAAAGTTCGTTGTTGATGAGGTTGCAAATCGCCAGAACACTCGGGTAGTTGCCTCCGATCGTTCAGAAGTTCCTCCTGTGATGCAAAGCAAAAATCCCGCTTCTGTGATGGTTTTTGCAGCCGTCGCAAGTGATGGTAAGGTGATGCCTCCTCATTTCATTGAAGCGGGCCTTAAAATCAACACAGCGTAGTACTTGAAAATTCTGAAAGATGTTTTGATGCCGTGGATACGTAGGAACTACGACCCTTTCAAAGTGATGCTCGTTCAAGACTCTGCGCCCGCGAATGGAGCAAAGAAAGTTCAGGATTTCCCGAAGGAGAATCTTCCTTTGATGGTCCCGAAGGATATTTGGCCTAGCAGCTCCCCAGATCTGAATGTTTGTGACTATTGGCTGTTTGGCGTCATTGAGGGAGAGTCTAACGTAACTTCACATCCAAGTGTCAACTCTCTGAAGGCCGCCATTCGTCGGGCATTTCGTAATCTTGACCCCGAGGATGTAAAAAGGAGTTGTTCACGGTTTCGCTCGAGAATCTTCCAAATTATTGACGCAAAGGGTAGTCACATAGAATGATTTTGTTCTGTAGACAATAACGTACAAATAAACACAAGTAAAAATTACATTTAATCATTATTTGCCTTTCAAAATAGCGAATTTAAAAAAAAGTTATGTTGGTCCCAATTTAGCTGCACGACCCTGTAGTTCGTTATTTTATAGATCATTACCTTCGCAGAATGCGGGAAGGTTATATTATAGACGGCATTTATTTATTTATTTATCATCTTGTTATTCGCTTAACTGAAAAAGTGTTACACCAAATTTCCTGAAATTTGGTGAAACGATTGGTCCCTGTCTAGTGACCTGCTGGTAGAATTTGAGGAGTGACTCGTCAAAGGTCAAGGTCATGGTCATTTTGGTCAATATATATACAGAAACCATTTTGCTAGATTTTGGGAGCGATTGGGTCTAAGGTCGAAGATCAATGTAAATACCATTTGTAACTCAATAACTCAAAAAGTATTCAACCAAACTGTCTGAAATTTGATGGGACGATTGGACAATGTCCAGGAACAAACTGGTAGAATTTTGGGAGCGTTCCGATCAAAGGTCAAGGTCATTTATAACTCAATAATTCAAAACGTATTGAACCTTATTGCATGAAACTTGGTGGGTCGATTGGTCACTACCCAGTCACCAGTTTATTAGATTTTGACAGCAAACGGATAAGCGACGGCGAAGGTTGTATTCTAGCTTTATATTGTTTTCTTATATGATCGAAAATGTGGAACCGTCCGGTAACTCAGAACTTATCCTACCGACCTCTGTCTGACAGATTTGTTTCTGTTTTCTTTCTGTGTGACCGATTTTTTATATTTGTTACACTGTTTACATTATTATTTCTTCAAGACATTTTATCAAAGTTTGTTATTGGTGTTTGTTCGTTTGTTGGTGTGACGTCACATACCGGTGTTATTATCAATGTACAGCCAGGAAATGGACCTATTTCCGAAAAGAGGGGGGGGGGGTGCAAATAGAGGGTGTGCAGATGGGGGGGGGGGGGTTGTTAAAATAGAGGGGGATATGCAGATAGATGGGGGTGTAAAGATGGGGGGGGGGTTGTTAAAATAGGGGGGGGGGGAATATGCAGATAGATGGGGTGTAAAGATGGGGGGGGGGTGTAAAGATGGGGGGGTATAGATGGGGGGTGTAAAGATGGGGGGGTATAGATGGGGGGGTGTAAATATGGGGGGGTATAGATGGGGGGTATAGATGGGGGGGTGTAAAGATGGGGGGGGGGATGCAAACACAAGTCTCATCTTTTTGTAGAAATTCAAGCCTTTAAATATTTTCATCACTATCATTTTAATTATATTAAATTATTAACCAATGATTTAAAATATAAACAGTAAAACATTTCTCTGTGTTTGATAGTACGAATTTGTCGCAAAATCTTTCTTGACTAGGGTAAGTTACGAATTATCAGACGGGTACCATGTTTTCGAGCATATAAGAAAATATTGAACAATAATTATTATTCACCTTTTATTTCTTATTTAATCGAAAATGTGGAACCGTCCAATAACTCGGAAACTTACCCAAATGCACATCTTTTTAAGTGCATGTGCATACAATCTAATCACAGTAGATGTGCATTAAAATTACTGTCACTGAGAGATCTATTAACAGTGATGTACTTTTAATTGAAGTCATCGAACTTATGGGAATGGGGAGACTGTTAGGAATGGGGAGACTGTTGTGAATGGGGAGACTGTTGGGAATGGGGAGACTGTTGGGAATGGGGAGACTGTTGGGAATGGGGAGACTGTTAGGAATGGGGAGACTGTTGGGAATGGGGAGACTGTTGGGAATGGGGAGACTGTTGGGAATGGGGAGACTGTTAGGAATGGGGAGACTGTTGTGAATGGGGAGACTGTTGGGAATGGGGAGACTGTTGGGAATGGGGAGACTGTTGTGAATGGGGAGACTGTTGGGAATGGGGAGACTGTTGGGAATGGGGAGACTGTTGGGAATGGGGAGACTGTTGTGAATGGGGAGACTGTTGAGAATGGGGAGACTGTTGGGAATGGGGAGACTGTTGTGAATGGGGAGACTGTTAGGAATGGGGAGACTCTTGTGAATGGGGAGACTGTTGGGAATGGGGAGACTGATGGGAATGGGGAGACTGTTGGGAATGGGGAGACTGTTGGGAATGGGGAGACTGTTGGGAATGGGGACACTGTTGGGAATGGGGAGACTGTTGTGAATGGGGAGACTGTTGGGAATGGGGAGACTGTTGTGAATGGGGAGACTGTTGTGAATGGGGAGACTGTTGTGAATGGGGAGACTGTTGTGAATGGGGAGACTGTTGTGAATGGGGAGACTGTTGTGAATGGGGAGACTGTTGGGAATGGGGAGACTGTTGGGAATGGGGACACTGTTGGGAATGGGGAGACTTTTGTGAATGGGGAGACTGTTGGGAATGGGGAGACTGTTGTGAATGGGGAGACTGTTGTGAATGGGGAGACTGTTGTGAATGGGGAGACTGTTGGGAATGGGGAGACTGTTGTGAATGGGGAGACTGTTGTGAATGGGGAGACTGTTGGGAATGGGGAGACTGTTGTGAATGCGAAGACTGTTGTGAATGGGGAGACTGTTGGGAATGGGGAGACTGTTGGGAATGGGGAGACTATTGGGAATGGGGAAACTGTTGGGAATGGGGAGACTATTGTGAATGGGGAGGTCGCAATGTATCCAGAAATCATTATAATTACTCAGAGAAGTACTTACTGTTCCAAGTCCCCACCATAACTTTCTCTCTGGGTAGCGCCACTTTGTTTGGTATGCCAAATATCAGCCACTAGACTGTTTGGCCTCTCGCCCATAACATCTATTAAAGATTCCGTAATTTATTGGGCATACACTGTGGTGATTTGGACACTTCGTGTTAGTTAATGTGTTTGTCTGAGAACTGTCGAACTGTCTGATTATGACACCGTGGTTTTGCATGCAATTGTATATAAAAATGACACCATGGGGAAGCATGGATACATCTGTATCCAAAAATGACACATCGGGAAGCATGGATACATCTGTATCCACATATGATCCCATGGGGAAGCATGGATACATCTGTATCCACATATGACCCCATGGGGAAGCATGGATACATCTGTATCCAAAAATGACACCATGGGGAAGCATGGATACATCTGTATCCAAAAATGACACAATGGGGAAGCATGGATACATCAGTATCCAAAAATGACACAATGGGGAAGCATGGATACATCAGTATCCAAAAATGACACAATGGGGAAGCATGGATACATCTGTATCCAAAAATGACACATCGGGAAGCATGGATACATCTGTATCCACATATGATCCCATGGGGAAGCATGGATACATCTGTATCCAAAAATGACACCATGGGGAAGCATGGATACATCTGTATCCAAAAATGACACCATGGGGAAGCATGGATACATCTGTATCCAAAAATGACACCATGGGGAAGCATGGATACATCTATATCCAAAAATGACACCATGGGGAAGCATGGATACATCTGTATCCAAAAATGACACATCGGGAAGCATGGATACATCTGTATCCACATATGATCCCATGGGGAAGCATGGATACATCTGTATCCAAAAATGACACAATGGGGAAGCATGGATACATCAGTATCCAAAAATGACACCATGGGGAAGCATGGATACATCAGTATCCAAAAATGACACAATGGGGAAGCATGGATACATCTATATCCAAAAATGACACAATGGGGAAGCATGGATACATCTATATCCAATAATGACACAATGGGGAAGCATGGATACATCTATATCCAATAATGACACAATGGGGAAGCATGGATACATCTATATCCAATAATGACACAATGGGGAAGCATGGATACATCTGTATCCAATAATGACACAATGGGGAAGCATGGATACATCAGTATCCAATAATGACACAATGGGGAAGCATGGATACATCAGTATCCAAAAATGACACAATGGGGAAGCATGGATACATCAGTATCCAATAATGACACAATGGGGAAGCATGGATACATCTGTATCCAATAATGACACAATGGGGAAGCATGGATACATCTATATCCAATAATGACTGTATTCAAATTCTGTTCTTGTTGATGGAAAAAACTGTCTTTCAAACCATTCTATTCGAATATCATAATTGGGATTCGATCCCTTAGCTCTCTTGGTTCTAGATCAACATTTATGGGAGTGACTCTATATAAAAAAAAAGATCAATAATAGTAATCAACATTAATTGTAAATTAAAAATATAAAACATTTAACAGATATGAAGAATTTATTTTTCTCTCTCTAAACCATATGAATATTTGCTAACAACTTTATAGCTGATTTATCAACTGAATGGGTCAGAATTAAAAAGAGACGCAAAAAAAATTACGCAACGTATTGCCCGGCGTCGCAATTTCCTTTAATTCTCGTAAATGTTCTCATATGACATTGCAGGGTCATGTTGCTACGATGTGTTTATTAGGTGGCATTTCCGTGTTGCGGGCCTTGCGATAATTAGGTGATAGGGTTAAATGGTAGATAGGGTTAAATGGTAGATAGGGTTAAATGGTAGATAGGGTTAAATGGTAGATAGGGTTAAATGGTAGATAGGGTTAAATGGTAGATAGGGTTAAATGGTAGATGGGGTTAAATGGTAGATAGTGTTAAATGGTAGATAGGGTTAAATCGTAGATAGGGTTAAATGGTAGATAGGGTTAAATGATAGATAGGGTTAAATGGTAGATAGGGTTAAATGGTAGATGGGGTTAAATAGTAGATGGGGTTGAATGGTAGATGGGGTTGAATGGTAGATGGGGTTGAATGGTAGATGGGGTTGAATGGTAGATGGGGTTGAATGGTAGATGGGGTTAAATGGTAGATAGGGTTAAATGGCAAATATAAAAAAAATTCCTTTCCCTAGTTATATTTCAACTAAAATCATCTAATACATATGCTCCCAGATAGAAAAATATGATGGAACATAGAAGATTAAGTTTACTGTTTTTTCTTAATAAATGAAATAAAAATTTTACTGTAGGTAATGAACTTTTCGATTATTTATTATAATTTTGTCTGGACTTCAGTAATGCCTATTTTATTTCTCTTTCAGCTTTCCCTTAGCCTATCTATGTTTTATTATTTAATTGTAATAACTTCCCTCTTTACTTTTCAGATGGGTTCAGCAAGAGATCCACTGGTACCGAGAACACGGGGCTAAGCACCCCAATGCCGGGGCCCCGGTCCTGTGTGGCAACGTGTCGGGTGCAAGGTGAGGGAGGAACTTTGGGATGAAAACTATTAGTGACCTAACTGCAGTGGAAATTAATATCTAAACTCTCTATATGTCTCTTGGTGATAACCAGTTACTTGAGAAAAAAAGGTTTTGAACGTGTTTACTAATTAGGTAAGAATAACATATAGGGTAATTAACCTCGCAATTGCCGGACACTCACAGTACTTGAAAATAAAAAAGTAAACTACAAATGTAACTTTGAAACCCATAAAAGTGTGGGTCTAGTTAGCACATTTATGTTCTTTACATACGTGCTTGAAATTATAACATCGTGAATAATCACACTGAAGGCTGTCATTCATTAGGTAAAGTGTGGACGCTTCCTGCTACCTGTAATTGACGCCCATAAATTATAGGTTTAACCTGCATGTGTTTGTAGAGGTTGGTGAAGTCAGTATAGTTAGCTTTAGAAGCTTGATACCGTAACTCAGTGCTAAATCATACCTTACGTGTGGACGAGAGTGTAGTCTGAATATTGTACACTTTTTCACCTACAAAATTGGGAAAAATGTTACTAGGGTAAGTTACGAATTATCGGTCAGTACTACATCTTCGAGCATATAAGAAAGAACAATATTAAAATTGTTAGTATTACAAAGTGCTATCTAATACTTCTGCAAACCCGGTATTGTAGAAGTATTAGATGGCACTGTGCAAAAAAAGATTAAATAACAATTGGAATATCGTTTTTTCTTATATGACCGAAGATAAGAAACTGGCCGATAATTCGTAATTTACTCTATTGTCCAACCCTTCACCTGAGGCCTTTTTCTAATTACTCGCATATAACTCCTTCCTCTCGAAAATATCATCAAACTGATGTAGAATATAGTGATTCATTCTATTGAATGATTAAGAAAGGAGTCCCGTTTAACCATTTAATTATGTCAGAAGGCGACATATATGTCCCCTTTCAAGTACGTATTTTGCGATGTGTTTTAGAGATATTATATTTAAACGACCGATTTTTTCTTTATAGGGGCTTGAGTTCTATGTATATTTGTATTCTTTTTCCTCAATAGATATTATCATTAACTATAATATTAGATCACATGAATGCGCTACATTATTTAAGCACAATTGTATTTTTTTTAATAAAATAGTATAATCAGTTTTTTATCGTTCTATATGCTTTCTTCACCTATATATTACAAGTATATCATATTATATTACAAGAATATCATATTATATTACAAGAATATCATACAAAAGTTATGCCCAAATTTATTTTTGGCATGAAGGGTTAATCTTCCATGACCTTACTAAAGTGTTCCTCTTTTCTAGTGAATCTAACGCTAGGTTTTTTCTCTCTTACAGGGTGTGTCCAGACGGTTATTCTTGTTTGCCAGACATTGGTGATAACCCTAATTTCGGTTACACTAGCTTTGACAACTTCCTGTGGTCAATGTTGACAACTTTTCAGCTCATAACACTAGATTTCTGGGAAGATGTATACAACAAGGTATGATAATGTAGAGAATGTTGAAGGCACATTAAAAAATATTCATCTATTACGCATTCGTATATACTAATTTGTCTTTAGCTTTTCAATCATGGTGTTTTTCTTCGTATGTTAGTTAATTTAAACTAGTTATTGAAGTAATTAGGCATCTCGTTTTGCCCAAAGGGACTGTAATTAAAAAATTTAATGATCACCTAAAATTAATTAATTTATAGTGCTTTTTTTGAAAATCTTCTAAATTGTTTCTCAATTTCTTTTGCAGATAATGGCAACTGGAGGCCCTCTGCAAGTTGGTTTTTTCGCCATTGTGGTATTCTTCGGGTCCTTTTACCTTATCAATCTGATGTTGGCTGTAGTCGCTATGAGCTACGAAGAAGAAGCTGAAAATTCTGAAGAGGTAACTTTTAACAACTGCTTTTGTTAGAATGTAAATTACAATGTGAATACTTTCAATTACCAGTTTAACATATGTACTGAATTCGAGTTCAAATTGCGTCATATTAAGCCAAAGAATCATTTGTCCCACTGATAAATCCGTGAACTTAGAGCAAAATAATGAAATCTGCATTATATAAAATCCACAAACGAACATGCAAGATCAATTATATATTTTTTTTTCGGTGACATGATCAGAAATTTTTGAAAATCTCAGATTTCTACTATTGGCCACCATTTAAAATTGATATGAAATTCTAACATAACCTCGCGTATTTTTTCCCTAACCAGGAAAAGACGAAGGATCTGAGTGACCATAGGTACGATTCGACGTTCAGTTTCGACCCCAGACAACTAACTCACGCCAAACCTCTAGATAAGAGGAAACCGAAGAACAGAAGAGTCGTGGTGATGGCTAAAGGAGCCGGCATTATATCAGACACCTTCAACAAGTGAGTAAACGGCATTATCTCCTTTATTGTTAATAGTGTCAAATGTATAGTTCTTGCCCTATATTGCTAACAGTGTCCAACTTGGGGTACTTGCCCTATATTGCTAACAGTGTCCAATTTGGGGTACTTGCCCTATATTGCTAACAGTGTCCAATTTGGGGTACTTGCCCTATATTGCTAACAGTGTCCAATTTGGGGTACTTGCCCTATATTGCTAACAGTGTCTAATTTGGGGTATACTTGCCCTATATTGCTAACAGTGTCCAATTTGGGGTACTTGCCCTATATTGCTAACAGTGTCCAATTTGGGGTACTTGCCCTATATTGCTAACAGTGTCCAATTTGGGGTACTTGCCCTATATTGCTAACAGTGTCCAATTTGGGGTACTTGCCCTATATTGCTAACAGTGTCCAATTTGGGGTACTTGCCCTATATTGCTAACAGTGTCCAATTTGGGGTACTTGCCCTATATTGCTAACAGTGTCTAATTTGGGGTATACTTGCCCTATATTGCTAACAGTGTCCAATTTGGGGTATACTTGCCCTATATTGCTAACAGTGTCCAATTTGGGGTACTTGCCCTATATTGCTAACAGTGTCCAATTTGGGGTACTTGCCCTATATTGCTAACAGTGTCTAATTTGGGGTATACTAGCCCTATATTGCTAACAGTGTCCAATTTGGGGTATACTTGCCCTATATTGCTAACAGTGTTCAAATTGTGGATTTTTCCCAATATTAAAAATAGTTCACCCATTGGAGTACTGAGTCCATGTTGCTAACAGTACTCTAATTGATGATCTTAATTTCCATAGAGCTGTGCCCTAATTATGTCTCATTCTCATCTTGCTCATCACTGAATCATGTTTCTCTCTCATCCAGAAAACAGAAGAGAAGCGGAGAAGGTAGTAGAGCAGGCAGTGCTCAGGGCAGCATACGCAGTGACTGCCGGTCACCAGCTCTGCACCCTATAGGAGGGGGCCTGGCGCTCCCTTTGAAGTCTCTGCACACAAATCCAGTGGTGGAACCCCCAAAAGGTTCGAATGAAATTTAATCAAAAATCTTAAAATAAATAATTGAAGCTTCTTTAAATCTCTTGAACTTCTATTCCGTCATGATGACGTGACAACCAATCTAATGATTCGGTTAAAATTAAGCTTTAATTATTAATTTTGCTCGAATTGAATTTTCTTAAATATATTCCAAACTGTTAATTTTATTTTATCTAGAAAAATTCAGTAAATCTTATTTTTATTGAAAAGAATAAATTGTTTTTTTGTTCAATTCCTGTAGTATATTTTTCTGATTGAAGATTTTTTTTCCATTAGATGAGTGTGAGCCTTGCTCTGAAGCCAAGAACAACTGCAAATGTCACTGTCACGACTCCGGAGACGCAAAAACTGGAGACAAGGAGGGACAAAAAGGAGGGGGGAAAGGGGCTGGTGAGATATACGAGATACAAAATACCAAACATGTGTTTCTTTATAATTAGAAATATTCTGGATGAAAATTAGCTTTCCATCGTCTCAAAAAATGTTGGGTCTGTGGGTTCAGTCAATTGTAAGGCTTGTAAAATTTAAGACTTTTCATACTAAATGTTTGTTTGCATTCATTTTCAATAATGTTCCATATTTTTCAACATAGCACAAATATCAGTTATAGAAATGAAAATTTCCCATCTATTCAGTATATTAAGATCTATATTTATATCATTCTATTCATCATGATCTTGCATGTATTCATACTTCTTAAACTGATATTAATCTTCCATAGCTGGAGATGATACCAAGTCTCCTTTGCTCAAACCAGCCCCAGCCAATCCTGCTCATAGACAACCCTCCCTCGATGACAGCGGAGTAGTGGGTGACCACGATGTGGGGGACAACAGCAGTTTGGTGCAGGCACCACAGGAGAAAACTATCATGAGGGTAAGGTTCAACGACCGCAAATTGATACTGAAGGAATGTTGAGAGAATATTGTCAGTAACTAGAATACGTTATTTGACTTACAAAAGAATATTCAATGAAATGTTAGAGAACATTGCGAGTAACTAGGATACGAAAAATGTTTACAAAATAATATTTTGGGATTTTTTAGAGGACATTACAGTAACTACGATACGTTTGATGATTACAAGTAATTAATTGGGGAATGTTTATAAGAACATTGTGAGTAACTAATATATGTTGAATGATCACAAAAGGATGCTTGGGAATGTTTAATGAACATTGTGAGTAACTCGAATACATTGAATGATTTCAAATTGATACTGAGAGTTTGTTATCGAAATATATTGTACAAATGGGTCGTCTTTAATAATATCCTTTCTTGTAGGATCCAACAAAGAAACTGAAATGTAACGGCGTGAGTCCATCTTCTCCAGCTGCACTGTCTGCTTCATCTCAAAAAATAGATATTGAACAAGGTTTGTGTGTAAAATAGATATTTAGCAAAAGTGATTTTAGCAAAATTCCCACAATAGAGATATTTGAGAATTGTTTCAACACCATGAAACTAATTATATCTTGTTTTAATATTCGCCACACTACTACATAAGAGGAAAATTAACTCTAGACAATATTTTTCCATATGTATTTTGATAATTGAAATCTTCAAACTTCTACAGATGACGGACGTTACCAGATAGTTGTAGATAATACCTGTTTTTTAGATTCGAACATCAAAATTTGCTAGGCTAACCTCTTTCTTTTCTTCTATAGATGAAGATGACGAATTGGTAGACAGAAACTGTCCAAAATGCAAAGAATGCTGCATGAGCTACACCACCTGGCTTAGATTTCAGGCGATGCTGTACGTGATAGTCCATGACGCTGTTTTTGACCTTTTCATCATGCTTTGCATCATCCTTAACACTGTCTTCCTGGCGGTGGAGCACCATGGTATGAGTTACACCCTCGATAAGGTTCTGGAGGTTGGAAACAGGGTAAGCAACTCATCTAAAATGTAAATGTGTGTAAAAAGTTAAAGCGAAATGGTCACATTGGTCAGCTAATGTATTTGCATACAGTTTTAGTACTCGATTCTATTACCTCGTCTTCCGTTCGATGATACCTTCTTTTTCCTTTGCTATTACCCTCCTTTATGTTCAGTCATACACCTAATCCCCACTTCTCTCGTGATCGGTAACATATCTCTTTCTTCTCGGTAATACCTTCCTTTTTTTCAATAATACCTACTATTCTGCTCGGTAGTACCTTCACCTCTTTTTGGTAATACATTCCCTTCTTTTCGCCGGCAATACCCTCCCTTCTTTTCGGTAAAACATTCCCATCTTTTTGGTTATACCTCCCTTCTTTTCTGCAATACCTTCCCTTCTTTTCTGCAATACCTCATTTTCTGTTCAGTAATACCTTCCCTTCTTTTCTGCAATACCTCATTTTCTGTTCAGTAATACCTTCCCTTCTTTTCTGCAATACCTCATTTTCTGTTCGGTAATACCTTCCCTTCTTTTCTGCAATACCTCATTTTCTGTTCGGTAATACCTTCCCTTCTTTTCGGCAATACCTCATTTTCTGTTCGGTAATACCTTCCTTTTCGTTGAGCGAAAGCATTTCCGTTCGGTAGCCGTTGCCTGCAATGTTTAATCAGGTT